>VZTD01003970.1:4033472-4089416 GCA_013397725.1 Rhagologus leucostigma | reverse complement strand
TCGGCTCGGCTCGGCACGGCGGCACCTTGGGAAGTGTAGGCAGCCCCGCGCCGCCGCCCGCGGACTACATCCCCCTCCGTGCCTTGCTGCGGCCGGGGCCGGCTCCGGCCCCGCCGCTTCTGCGGGCAGAGCTGCTGCAGCATCCCCCGCCCCGCGGAAACTTGCCCCCAGGTCTCGCTGGAGCCGCAGCCCGCTCCCACCTGCCGGCCGCCACCGCTCCGTCCGGCCTCCCTCGCCCTGCGGGTGAGATCCCCCTCTGCATTTTCCTGTCGCACTTGAGCTCGGCTCGTGTGATGCCCGAGCAAAGCACAGGTGCTCCGGCACGTCCCCGAAGCGCCCGGGCAGTGACGATGAGGATGCTTGCGCTGTTCCTCAGCGTAGCCCAGGCTCCAGGCAGCGCTGCACCGCACGGAAGGTGTTGGCAGCAAGTCTGGGCATTCAGGAGCGGAAGGCAATGCTTTCTGAATCAGGTGAACTTTCACTTGGATCCTTTGGATTTGGAACTATAACGACGCACAATTATTATTAAAGCCATTTATTTATTAAATACCGATTTATTCAGTGGTCCATCAATCTGAAAATCTATTTTATTTCTATGAGAATTAACGGGTTTTTTACCAAAAAAGCAAACATCTGTTTTAACAAATACAAAAGCAGCCAGTGTGGTTGCATAAGCGTGCTGTACTGCACAGCTGCTCTGATGCTTGTTTCAAACTGGGCTCAGGGCAGCTTGGGGTTACAGTAACAGCGTGAGGAAGTAGGGGTGTGAAGACTCGCTTTTCAGTCTGCTGATTACTCTCTGTTCCGCTGACAGTTGTCTAAAAGTTATAACCTAATTGGTAGTTGTAAGCATAAAACCTACACAGCTTTCCCAACCTACACCTGAAACTGAAGTGAGATGAGCTCTGCAGCAGTGCTTACATGTCACAATTCGACAGGGAATCATGGTCCTTGGCCCTGTGTAAGTGTAGCAGTACCTTATGGCTCTTATGCCATTTGCCTGATGTGAATGGTGAGCCCCTGGACGTAATCCCTGCCATCAGGATGTACGTGGACCTGCAATCCAAGCAGCCATAGGATCAGACAAGACAAACAAGTATCCCGTTTCTGACAGCCACCCTCAGTGGGTATCTGCTGAGGGGATTTCCTGAGCTGGATGTGTTTTCCTTGTTTTGAAGAGCCTTTCATGGATTTTCTTGTGTTGTCTTGTCCAGTTGTAGCTTGAACCCATGCACGCTTCAAACAACTACAGCATCCTGTGCAGGGAATTTCACAGCTGAACTGTCTGGTGTGAAGAACTATTTGCTGTTGTTTTGAACCTACCGTTTGCTATTTTTACTTGATACCTGCTCATTCTTGTAGTAAAAGAAATAGCAAACATATAATTCCCTGTTCACTTTCTCTGTGTCACTTATGAATTTACACTGCTCTATCAGATTCCACCCTTCACTCCCACTCTAGTTAGTCATTCCTTAAAATGAGTGACTCGTAGCTTCAGTATCATGCTGCTATCTCACTTTCTGTCATTTGTTCTGCAGTTTTATTGTTTGATCATCAATTTTGGTTTTAATCATGAAGTGTCTTTGCATGTAATAATCGTCATGAGTTCAAGGCAATCTCTGAGTGATGTTAGTAGCCCTGTGGCTATGCATAAGTGTTGCTTTAAAAGCTAGATTAAGCAGAACTCTTGTCTTGAACGTGGTGGGTGTACAATCCATACTGGGGGTAATGAAGAGGAAACTGCCTTGGGCTTGAAGGCTGCTAAAAGGCAGTTTGACCCTTCTGCTGGGTGGCAGTGCAAAAGGAGAATGCATACTAAAGCCTTTCATAATTCATTGCAGTGAGAACCTCAGGGCCACAAGAGGTTTTTGGAAGTTTTTCCTGCAAGTCATAGAGGCAACTGAAGGTCCAGGTTACTACATAAAAGCTCAAAGTGCCTACATGGTGTCAGATCTTAGGGAACACTGTGAGAAACAGGCCATGGACTTCCAATTTCTCCTTGTTTAGGGTGATGCCACCTGCCACAAGCTTGATTAGTAGCTCCCATGACCCAATGGAAAAGTCATAGTCTGCTACTGGTAAGACCTCATTACTCCAACCAGTGAACCAGGGAGTAATCACCACTATAAAGTCTACAGTCTAAAAAAGGTCTTCTCTGAGCTTATCCAGGAAAAGCCCTGCCTCAATGACTTTTGAAGATAGTTCAGTATCATGGATGACACAGGTGACACAAGCATTACTTGAGAAGAGGTCACAGTTCAGTGCATGGGTGGTCTATGGCAAAAGGAGTTGCCAGAGTTTATTCTGAATTCTTTTGGATTTTGGATGTTATCCTTGCTCCCCAGAAAGACATTGTCTCTTTCTCTGAGAAGCTGGCCTTCAAAGGGTTGATGGCAAAAGCGTGGTGGAATAGTTGGCTTCACAGTGAAAGTGAAACCATCCAGAAAGAGTGGGCAAGGCTTACACTAAACAATTTAAACTGAGCACCCAGCCTCACAGAGGAGATAAATCTTTCAGGACGATGATCCATCCCGATAACGGGCAGATGCACTCTTTGGGGCACTGTAATATTCAGTCTCTTGTTACTAGTCTCAGGCTAGTGGGCAGTCATCTCTTGATTTTCATTTTTGAAAGCAATCAGCTTGTCCAGCTACTGCAAAGAAGGCTGAAATGTCAGCCTTTGACCTGTCAGCACTTTGCACCACTTCTGTCATTACTGGGAATTGAATTGGCACTTTGCAAACCTGATGATCCTGTTTCTTCCTTCACATCCTCAGTGTCATCCTGAATTCTTTTAAGAGCATTTATTTTTTTTTTTAGAGGAGCTTAAACCAGGACAATAAAATTATTACTTTTATTTGATTATTTGTCTGCAAAATTTTTTAGGTCATTGCTATATGAGAGGGGTCATATTTTAAAAGTATCTCAATGATGGAGGGTCCAGTGAGACGGAGAGGAGCTAGAACTTCTGCACTGGGAATGAAGCAGAACCTTTGTCTCTCCCAAAAAAACCCAACAAAACAAACCGACCCAAACAAACAAACAAAACCAACCAAAACCCAACCAACAACAGCAACAACAACCAAACAAAATAAAACAAAAAATTGTGAAAAAACCCATCATCCATCCAGTAGCCAGAAGTGATTTACATGCTAATCCAGACTATAGAAGACTACAAATCCAAGCAGCTGTTTAAATTGGTGAAGTTTTCCCTTGGCTTCATGTTCAAAGCTGACTCAGTATCACAAGATTTCCAGGTCAAATAGCAACTTGGAGTGAAACTAAAGAACAATTAGTTTGTGACAGCTGTGCTATTAGTTGTTAAAACCCTTCTGAAAATGTCCGAAATAGATATCTCATGGAAAAAAAATCAGAAAAAATCGCATAAATTAGACCTTTTGTAAATCTTACAGTGCAGCTCTGTATTTCATGTCGTTAAGTTCTATTGTATAGTCCTGAAAATTGAGTTTAAGCTCCTAAGAATCTTCAGTAATTTTTACTTTTTAACCTGAAATCTACTTGATAGGCTGATTTTCACTCTAAGCTGCTGTCTTTTGACAGCCATTATATCTTCTGGAAGACAAAAGAAATCTTGCAATTTATAGTAATGTATTTTGAAGTGCTTATGTTTTAAATGACAAATTATCCTTCAAAAGCATTCCATAAATTTACAGAAATATGTAATTTCCCTGTTAATTCAAAAATAGAAATTCTTTTGTATCACCGAAGATTAAGAACCTGACATGACATGCTGTCATGACCCCTCTTGTGCTTTTTACTGATTCTCTTCTGTGTGAAGAAAGCTCTCTAAACATCAGTGTGCTAAAGGCATTTCTACTTTAATTTTTCTGGTGTCATGTATCTCTTAGGAATTCAGGGCTGGGCTACTTTGCCTGGGTTACATTCCTGTAACTAGACTTGAACTTCTCTAATTTTATGACTAATTTCATATCGAGTTATGAGCTTTTTGACATTAAAACTGCTATATCACAGAATTACTGGTACTGGGGCTGTTGCCAAAATAAGCCACACGTGTGTTTGCAACCAGTGACAGCAGTTACCTCTCCACCACCTTACTGTGTTTATTGTATTGGAATGACACTGATAGTAAATAAAATATAAGGCAGGTCTGAAGTCCCAGAAGAGTAACAGACTGGGATCTTAAAATGAGATTCTGGGTATGGGAATAAACTGCCAGCTACTCACTGAGCCAGAAGCGCACGTGTTTGTAAATAATGAATTAGCGTGAAGCAGCCATAATGAAATAATAACATAACACTATATTAAGATGTCTGAGTTGCACTATCAAGATGTCAGCAATAAGTTGTACAAAGCTCCTCTCACACTGTGGGAAGAATATAAACACTGCATCAGCAGCTATAACTTAGACATCCATTACCCATTACAAACCTAAATGCATTATGATCAGTAGGTCAAATAAAACTCCCAGGCAAACTTTGAAAACAGAAAGCATGAAATAACATCAAAGGGAACAATGGCTGAGGATGAAAGAAATCTTTGTTACAGCGAGACAATCAAGGACTGTTCTCTCATGTCAGCAGTCAGCTTTTGGAAAGTTGGTCAGAACAAATAAATTTTAGTATTGCAGGCTGCTGCACATGACAGGAAGTCTAGCAGGAAATGATGAGCATCCATAGATGAAAATATAGGATGAAAAACTCCAGGTTTCAGCAATGAAATGTGCAAAAATACAAATGCAGAGAAGGCTTTGGGGAAGAGCCAAAACAAAGTATGATTAATATAAAAATCATTACACTTGCAAAAAACATTGGCAAAAATTTAATTTTAATTTGGGAATGTCAGATGAAGCTTGCAAGGATTTTAGTGCAATGTTGCACAGTCTGTGTAACCACTGATATCAGTACTTATGACAGTAACATGTAAACAATGTTGTGCTTTCTGTAGTAAACAAGAAGAAGCATAATATGGTCCCTTTTGTTGCAGAGATGTTAACACTTATTAAGCATATTGTGATCCCCTACAAATGTGACTCCTTGGAAAACTACTCTTTATGTGAAGCTACAGCTTCTCCCTTGAAGGAGGTGATATTACAGTCCATTGGCCCTGAGTCAGTTTAACTCTGTTTTGCAGCCCAGGCTGATGTGTGCTGATTTCGCATTCCTTATCCTACACTGCATATCTAACACTGTTCTTATGTGAAAAAACCATACAATACAGCCTCATGCCAGCAGAATATAAACTCTCCTGAGGTGATGAAATTCTCATGTAGCGCTGTCTGTAAGTGAGGCTTTGCCGGGGAAGATGTGTGACAGTTTACAGGAACTTCCAGCCCACTCTAGCAGGGAACATTCCCGAGACATCAGGCCCTAGAAAAATGCAGCTCTACTGATACTTCTCTCTGTGTCCTCAGCTGCATCAAAGCTGTCCTGTACTATCAGTGTCGTTTTCCAGGCTTCACTAGGGGAAGGTCCCAGTCTATATGAAAAGGCCTGGACCAAGCCTACCTAAAAGAGAACTTAAAAGTTTACATGGGGATTGTGGATAGCCTATGCGCAGATGTCAACTGAAAAAAAGAAAAAGGGATGGAAACATTTTTTTTTTCAAACATGGAAGAAAGTGGAAAAAATATCACTGAATATAATTAATGAACATGACACATGCTGTGCATTTAATGGAGTGAGTCCAGAATGTGTTAATGCTTTTTAAAATTTTTGGGTTTAGCTGCATACCCTTAAACTTAGTAGGAATCATTTTATAGCATGCCCCCACACATTCACACCTTAGCATCATTATTGTCTGTGGTGGCGAGTGCAAGTACAGTTGATTTAATCAAAGGCCCATAAATGGAATTGTAAGATGGTACCAAGGCCAAACTTCAGACAGGAAACATCTAGAGTTTTCATGATTTTCAGATCCATATTGACAAAAGTTCCACTGTGTCTCAGATTTTCTCTGATAAATAAAAAATCTTTCCTCATATTTCTCAAGACTGAGAGTTGCACTATACCTTTTAAAGATTTTATTCTTTTTCTAAAAAATACTGTCTGAAGCATACAAGGCTGGTTACTAAAGCAGAAAGTGTTGTGCTTGTTATGTTTATAAACAACTTTCAATATACTTAGTTCTGGTACCTGTGGCCAAATGGTCTGAGAAGATAAATGTGAGAGGAAAGTTGTTACTAGAAATTATAACTTAGGTCTACATATAAAGCTGCAAAAAATGGACACGTGAACCCTTCTTCAGGTCTCAACTAGAGGGCAGCAGTAATTTGGAAAAATTCCAATTTTGCTACTTTTATATAAAGACAGAGTTTTATATTTTTCTGTTGAAGCCAAAATTATCACTACAGGATTTCTCTACTGTAGACATTTTGGTGGCTGGAGATGCTAATCCTGAGCTATAGGAAGACACTATTTTGGGCTACTTTGATCAAAGGGAAAACTACTGACACTAAACCAAGTTGCACCTAGTGAATGGAACAAATCTTATAGGATGATAAATTGAAATTCTATGATCATTTCTATCCTGGTGGCTATCTATTGGTTTTGGTCTTCCAGATATTCCTTCAGGCATGTTCTTCCACAGAGCATTAGGAGAGGAAAAAGCAAGCCTTCTTTTCTACTGAATCCATATTGAAATATCTTTTCTCCACTTTTTGAATGCCTAAGGAAGTAAAAATTTAGTTTCTTAGTGCCAAAACTAGCTCAGGAGATATCTGTATTCCACACATATTCAAGCTCCCATAAATAAATTTACATGGCCCTGCACTTTTTAGCACTAAGCAGAATCGCCAAACAGATGGGTAAAATTTCAGTTCTGCAGATTAAGTGTTTCAGTGTATGGCTAATGATTGTAAGTGCTTCTTTCTTGAAAGTCTTTTTATCCATCCCGGAAGTGTTCTGGCATGCTAGTAAAGAAAAGAGTTTGAATGTGTATATAGAAATATAAAAATACATTTCAAATAGTACACATTTATGCAAATCCTCAGAAGGGAGAAGGAATTGAAGCAGAACTAAATATTCATTGCTGCTGTTCCTCCCCCTTCTTTTTTAAGATCAAGGAGCTGTGGCTTTCTACTCCACTCCTCAGAGTAAACAGTTTTAGATATACTGACATCGTTTTCTCTGCTTTAAAAGACAGCAGAAAAGCTGTGACAACCTCCATGAGAAATCTCATTCTGGGAAAAAAGCCTTGAGTGGTGCCCTTTTCTAAGTGCTTAACGTGGGAGTAGATGGTCTTGAAGGTCTCTTCCAGGCTTGATGGACATGTGGCTCTGTAAAAGAGTCCTCTGAAGGAAAAGAGATAGCAAATCCATTTGGGCAACAGAATAGATAACCTCTACTCAATATATGATTATCTAATTGTTTCCTGGCTACCTATAAGAAGATTTCCTTAAGAATAAACTGTTACTTCTACCTGCAAACTAGAAGCAGCTGAAAACAGTTAACCTTTAATTAAAAATCTGTTCACCTAATTATAAAAGGAAGCACTTATTTTTCCTTTAATTCTCCTGCAGTGCTGTGAAAGGTGGGGATTTAGCCTGCCAAGGGTAAAAAAATAATTTAAAAAAAAAAAAAATTATGTTCTGTGAGAGTTTAAGTGAAAAGTGCCTGGAATATAGATTTTATTTTTCCGCTTTTAATAGTTGGAAGTTTGTAGAGGAATAGAATTATTGTTTCCATGTCAACATATATTTTCTAATTTCTTGATACTTGGATGTTTTAGAGGCTCTATTTGCCAAGTGGTTTGTTAATTCTAGTAGATAAGAGGAATTTAATTCCACTTGCAAGATGAAAGAAAAATAGGGAAAGCTCATTTCCTATGCTGAAGCTTGTGAATACAAACTGTCTCAGTGTATGTGGTTTGGGGTGATTGAGAAATAAAAGCTTTCTGTGCTGCATGGAACTCCAAAGTTTGTGCTTCATTTGGGCAGTCTGTCATCCCTGTGGGGCAGAAAATAAATCCTGCTGAGTCAGAAAGTACAGGAATGAAGTGATTAATCTAAGTATTAGTGTTTTAAGTGGTAAGTGATAATTGAAATTTTTATTCTGAGCTAATGAGACTCTTCTAGAAAAGCTTTCTCTTTCTCTGCTCTGGGAAGGCCTATGAGCCATGTCATGGCTGAGATGGAACTGTGAATCCAATCATGACTGGATCCCTTTTTGCCTGCTGAGATTTGAACATGGGCTTCCTTGGTAGGAGCATGTTGGCTTTTTGGTCTGCAGCTAAAAGTGTTCTCAGGAGAGTAGCAGTGGCTCTTTGCCTCTTGGGAGCTGCTAAACTTGGAAGAAAGCTCTGTCAGGTGTGTACCATGGTCTTGCTTGTGCTTGGAAATAACAAGCTCGGTAACATCTATTATTAGCATTTGGTAATTGTAAGCAAACTTGGCCATTGTGTAGTGGGCTGTGTAAATAGCCTAGGAGCTGTGTAAGTGGTGTAACAGCTGGATGTTTTGACTCAGCATTTTCCTGCAGACTACAAGGCGACAGCATTTCCGTACAGATGGATGGCAGTATATTTTTCTTTTCATGTTTTCTGTTTTTCCTTTCTGAACCTGGCCATGGAACTAGGGTGCTGTTTTTTCAAGACCTGTGGGGAAGTAAAGCTATCTGGGTTTCGAGCAGGCAAATGCAAAGATGACGGGAGACCAGAAGAAAGCACTTTAGCTAGTTCTATATGCAGTTGCTGTGGAGAGATAACATGCTAATCAAAAGGAAACATATGGCTGAACCTATTTCTGTGGAAGTTGTGTGTAATCATAGCATGAACATAACACAACTAATATCCATGCGTGCTGATTATCTGGCTAGAATGAATATAATTTGGTACCTTTGCTAAAATGTTACCTCTGTGAGTTAGTACTTCAAGCTGAATGTTTTTCACATCTAGGGGCTCAAATGATATTTCTTTGTGAACTTTGCAGTACAGATTGTATTACATTCCATTTCTTTTTAAGTGAATGTACCTCAATTACTGGATGAAAGAGGAACCAATAGAGACTAATTTAGCCAAGAAAGCAGTCAGTATCTTGTGTGTTTTCAAATTTGTCGTGCTAGATGTAAATAGGGGAGAATGCTAATTTCAGCAAAACACGGAACAAAGAGGATCTTTTTATGATTGGTTCCAGCAAGGGGAAATAAGCTTGTTAACATTTATTGGACTTGGGATGAAAGATATCAGACAGGAATTTAGTAAAATGTGTAGAAAGAGCCCGTCTCACCTAAAACTGGTATTTCGGTTAGTTACCAATGAATAATGAAATGAGTTTTGCTTCAATATTTTTACAAGTTAGAGTTAGTCCCTATGGCAGTGGACTGTTCCTTCATAGGTATTTCCCCAGCTGTGATGGAATAATATTTATACTGGAAGATGTAAGTCGGCCTTAATATTAAATGTATTATTTTCCCTAAAACAAGCTGCTGAAGTGAAAAATGGTTAGACAAACATGCAGCTGCAGAAGGGCAGACAAACAGGATGATGAAAAGCAATGCCTGAGAGAGACAATTAAAGGAAGTGTCTTCTATGAACACCCAGTGTCCTCCCCAGCCTCCTGTCAGCTGCTTTTAATAATTCTAAAGAGGTCAGGGACAACCCAACATGAACAAGGCCATTAAGTCTTGATGTAATTTTATTAGTTAAAGAACTGAATAGAAGAAACAACTTAGAAGCCTATTTTTAGCAAAAGGAAACCTGAAACAGGTAGTACAATTCATAGTAATTAAAATGTAGTATAAGGGATGTGATTACTAATATGGAAACCAATCTGTGCTACCTCTGTTTTTTTCCTGTTTGCTGCAATATATTGGTGTTTGGAGTTATTTCATAAGTGCAGGTGTCCAATAAGGTTATTCACTTAGATTTTGGTAATGCAGATTAGTACTGTTCCAATAAGACAACAGAAAGTCCAGGGCCAACCTTTGATGTCATTACCTTAAAGCTGAAAATTTCCTTGTTTCCACCTAAGCTATGTGTCCCAGTACACCACCAAGAATTGAAGTATTGGGTGTGGTGTGATAAAATACTGTGGGGCATTACTTCAGTGTAAAGTCATTGAGGAAGCTGAAGATTTCTGATCCAGTGGAAGGTTGCAGGGAGGAGTTGGACTAGATGACTTTTAAAGGTCCTTTCCAACCCAAACTATTTTATGATCCTAAGCAGGTATGGAAAAGGGAGCTAAGGAGCCCGGAGCTCAGTTGGTGCTATTTTGCTACATGTTTCTTGAAGTGAGTTGCAGTTCTCTAAAATAAAAATTAGTTGTATCTTTTGAGATTTTATGGATGTACCAACCATTCTACATAGATTCTACAATGGTTGGGACCTGGAAATAGAGACTGAAAGATTATTATCCATTGGGAAAAATATAGGCTTAGATGACTCTTTGGGGTTTTTTTCAAAACTTTGAATCACATAAAAAAAGAGGAATACCAGTGAAGAACTGATGTTATAAAATGTAACCAAATATTATCTTTAAATATACATATAAAATAAATGTGATTAAAAGACTTAGACATTCATGAAACTCATGGAAAATTAGTCAGTAGAGTGGTGAGAGAAATGTTGTATTTCATGCTATTGGCATAATTACTTCATAAATTAATTACTCCTAAAGTGGTATGCTTTGTGTACTGCATTATAGTGCAATATCAAATTAATTCCTTCTGGGATGATTGGTTGGTTGTGATTTACACAATCACTTGAGTACTTTCCAACTTCATAATTTCTGGGAGGATGGAGCGTTCCCAAGCACACTGCAGGAGCAGATTGGCCGATCAGTGTGAAGTAGTATTTATAATTCACATTTACGTGGTGTGATGGGATGAAGTAAGGTAAATGAGAGTATGGTTTATAATTAATACCTAATTTATAACGTTTAAAAACAACTCTTAAGTGCATGTTCCTTGAGATGGGTTGGCAGGAGTCGTAACTAAGGTCTCAAAGGCATCTGAAGGGTCTGGTTTTAGTTCTCGTGCTGGCAAGAGCTGTAGGAGGGCAGCAGTGCAGTGGGAACAGCACATTACCTCAAGCCCCACTGGTTTTGAGGGTCATTTAGGTTACGGCACATGGATCAGTCTTGTTACACAGAAGATAAACTCTGTGTGCATTCCACAACGGTCTTGTTCAACTCTCCAAACTGATATTTAATGCTACATAATGCATGATAGATCTCCTAGACAATACAGTTCTGCAATTTAAACCTGAGCGTATTGGTGTAAATTTTTTGTCAAACAATTTTTCGTCAGTGTTTTTGGCAGCTGGAATGATAGCAAGAAATCTAACTTTGCAATCAAAAGCAAAGGGGTGACAAAGCCCTATGCTATATCTGAAGGACTGTTTGTTACTTTTTTCTGAACAATGCTTTTTTAACACAATGGCCTGGATGTGTCCCTTGGAGCTCTTTAGCCACCAGTGCAAAATGCCACAATGAATTATTGCTTTGAAAAGCTGGAGTGTGTGAATGAACCTTCCAGCACACTGGATACATTTCTGCTTTGCATAATGAACTTTAGTAGCTCAACTGCATGCTCAGGAATGTTTCTTTCTTTAAAAAAAAAAAAGTTTTGGAATTAACAGTATTGGTTAATAGACAACTTTTTGTACTTGCCACATCCAAGCCAGGCTGTGCAATCAACAGGAAAGATAAGAAGGTCAAACAGGAAGAGCTGTGCTGGAGTCAGTTTTGAGCAAAGCTGAGGAAGGCAGGGATCTGCCAGCTCTTTACCAGCATATTATAGTGGATCAGACCTGAAAAAGGTAGGAGAAGTCCTGTGCTCTATGTCTGTATCTCCCTCTTTTGCTCTGTTTAAGGTACTTGTGGTCTGGTATTCAACTGTAGGTTTATTTGCAATGTGTTAGAATTGCAGCCAGTTAAACAGGGGTAATTTTGGTATTTTTCTGTTCTTTGGTGTGTCCATAATGAAATGACTGGAAAATATATGTAAATGTGATCTGTCACAGTTATGAGAACCTACTGGGATTTTCTGTGCTGCTCTGTTTCCTTCTTCTTAGGTAGTGTTGTGTGAGCTGAGCTGCGATTCAGTAGCAACAGCTCCTACTTTATTCCTCTGCCTTGGCTGCCACAGGCCAAATTCTGTCATATCTAGCATTCAGAATGAAGTACTGAGATTCTCAGATGCCTTTTATAGTTTTCTAACAGTGATCTGATTTTTGTTTTAAAGCACCCTTAGAGTTTACGATTATTTTTAAGCAGTTATGAGATTGTGGATTTTTGTCTCCAATTTTCCATATCTAAACTTGGAAATTTTGGACTTGTGGTGCTTTCAGAGCTGTGTTGAGGATGGAAAATATATTTCAGTGCTACTGAGATATAAAGAAAATTAATCATAAGAGAGGGTTAAAGCTTTTAAAGGAATCTATTGCACCTCTGAAGCTTGCTAGGGCTTTTTTGTTTGTAGACCAGCTGTGAACAATGATACTGCTTGCAACATTGTTTACTGAGAATTGCTAACTAACCTAAAGTTACTTCAGTGATAAAGAAGTCAATCTTCCATTTTTGGAAAGTACTCAGGTTCCTCAGTTTGTTTACCCTGATTATAGATTTTACCTTTCTGTGTAATACATAAAAATTAAGTGTTGCCTATACAGAACCTAAATGGATTTCTTTTTCTCTTATATTCATGCCTATGAATGAATTTCATAGAGATCAGGACTGTGATTTACTCTCTGAGGAAAAAGTCTAAAATGATCTTGGCTTTAAGATGTTTGTAGCCTAATACAGAAGATATGAAATGTTAATTGAAACTCGGAAGAAGAAATAAAATAACTACTCTAGCATCAGTTTGGGCAAATGACCTAGATTAACTTAGGGCAGTATAGCTGCAAGATTGAGGTCTTTAGTAAGTAATTAGTACATTGTCCTGAGGCTCCTAGAGGGAAGCTGATAAATGAAAGAAATATTGTATTGCATATAAGTTTTAGGAAACTAGTTTGAATAAAGCCCATTTTTATATTACGGGCCCTAGTCTCAGAAATATACCTTTAGAGGGAGAGCGATAATCTGGTTCAGTGAATGTAACTGATTTTCTTCTTCAACACCCTTTAAATGGGAATGCATTGGAGGGAGTGTTCCTGTCATCCACAATACCACTTAAAATAATAACAAAAGGCAGGTGAGAAAAAACAACCCTCAGCCTACATGGAAATTGTCAAGCTATATGATTTTCTTCTGGTTAGCTGTGCTTTGAAAACACTCTGTAAAAAGGAAGCAGCATGATAAAGGAATTATTCTATTTGACTTCCAGTAGGAAAAATAGTGTCTCATTTCCACCTGATGTACAACAGCTGTTGGATGCAGACCTTTCCTGCCTGCTGTGCCCTGAGAAGGGACAGGGAAGGTGAAGTGATCTTCTGAGCCTCACCAACCTGGACAGGGGTGTGGGCCAGCACACAGAGCCATTGGGCACTCTCCCAGTGTCCAGAGAGGTCGGGCCACAGGGAGAGAGGACACCAGCGCACCCAGTGGTGCTCAAGGTGTTGAGCTGTCCAGTGTCTGCCTCTCCTTACTCTCTCTGCTGCCTCAGAAACTGAGGGTCCCCCTGTGCCGTGGGGAGTGCCACATATTGCCTGCATGGCTTTTATTTTGAGTAAAGGTTGTCTCTGGGTTCAGACAAACAGGAAGATCATTAAGTTTTATGGCCAACATCCTGCACCAAATAGGAATTTTTTGGTCAAGCCTCAGAGAGCATGAGAAAAATAATTTTACCTAAATAATAAATAAAATGCTTAGTCAGTACACATAATCCACACATAAATGTAGATTGTAAGAACTAGTTAGAGAAGACAAACTTTTTATGGTGATTGCTAGATCTTTAATCTTGAAGAGCTTAATCTTGTATTTGTTGCTCTCAACAAATGGTTAGCTGCTAACTTACCATGATACTTACTAGCATTATAGGTTTATTAAAAAATCTCTAATAATGAGAGTGACTCAAGCACTGCAGTTCTATATTCTCTAAAGCTGTTTTATATTGGATGAATGTTTTTCTCTGGTTTTGTGCCATTGAATCTGCTTTAATTTGTGCTGGAACAGTTTAATAATTGAGAAAGCACCAGCATAATAAATAGGATAATTATACTGTAGCACTGCTTATGTGTTAGAGTTTTACTTCTTGGGGTACTTACATGACAGTTAAAGGCAAATAATAAAAGTACAGAGATGTAGTGTAAACTTCTATGAAATCTTTGTCACTTGGGGCCCAATTTGTGTCACTTAAGATACATTTAGATGCCAGATAAACATTCAAAAGGGCCTAGGTAGACAAGGGGCCTAGCTACAGGAAAGTTCGCTGTCTTGTTCTCAGTACTTACGCAAAGCACATTTGGTAGTTAAGGCAAACATTAAAAATGGGAAAGGAATGTGTAGACGAGAACATGACTGCTAAAAATGTTTGAGATTTGAGGTTTTTCTTCTATGCATCTTGGAAGAACCAAGAGAAAGCATACATAAGAACATACCTGTTTTGCTTTTCTTTCACTCATTCTAAATTTTTCCTCTTGGTTCAGGCTCTGGGATAATATGACTGAATCTTCTTAAACAGATTATATCCATTTTGATTTGTTCAGATGTCCTACTTGCTCTTACAGCACCAAGCTTTCTAAATTCATTCACAGACCTGCGTATATGTTACCCTTACCAGCATAAGATGATGCAGAAGATATGAAAAATTTATCAGTATTTCTTCTCCAGTTCAACTGAATTCTAGTTATTCAAGTCAGAGTATATTTGTGTTCCTAAATTTTGTGCAGGATGATATTTTTGCTTGTGGATAGGAGTTTGTGGAAAAAATTAAAAATCTGAACACTGAATTTCATTTCTGGGATTAAGGCTAATCCTGATCTAAAAATAACAACTAGCTTTGGATTCATAGAACAATGTAATTTAAACAACCACCTTTGGAATTAAATTATCATTAATACCAAAATATATACATTTTCATCAATAGGAGATACTAGTATTTACAAAATATATGCAGAAAAGTTTTTAATTTTTAAGTGTGAAAGTTGGAATGCATTACATATAATCCTGGTGCAGTAATGAAAAGAATGGTGTTAGCTACTGTCATTACTTCAAGGGAAAGATCAGCTATATAAATGGAAAAACACATCCCTGGCAAAGCGAGTTTGGCTTCTGGCAGGCCTGTATTTTTAATCATTTATAACGAGGTCATCAAGTCTGATAGGCAGTTTTTCAGTGTCAACTAAACATGTTAGTGGAAATGTTCTTTTGTGAGAGAAGGCATAAAAATTACTTGTGTTTGAGTTACTACCTGTGTTTCATAGGTGTACATATGAATTTTTACACGTAGCTTTATATGGAGAGCTGTGGTGTAGCACCAAAAGCATCTTTTGAAAATCAGCCTCAGCACTCTGATAGGCACTTTTGAATAAATGGCAAAATGGGACAATGAAAACATTAAAGCAAAATCCAGCCTAGATTTCTTCATACTTCATTAACTTGTGGTAGATATGGTTATGATTTAATTCTCTGAGCTGGTCATACAACCTGTGACTATACCTCATTAATTTTCTATAATTGCATAACTTGCCTCTGTCTATATATAGTCTACTGTTTTTTCTAGAAGTGCTCATTTGGGGTGAAGGTTTCAATGACTGTAAAAGAGCATGAAAGTTGTGCAGACAGATCCTGCCTGGTCCCATGTACCTGCCTACCCTGGCAGGCTGCTGGCAGCTGTTGTGCTGTTCACGTTGGTACTTGGTTTGCTCAGGTTTAGGGATCTATGATGTGAAGCTCGGAGAGCAAGAAGTGTTGGAGGGCAGGTTGTGAAGAAAAAAGCCAGAACCATGTGCTTTGGGACACCCCACTGCATGCTAAATGGAGAAGTGAGACATTTCTTGACCAGACTGAAGGCAGATCGTAAGTGGATACTAGGTGACCAGGCACTAGTCTGAGGCTTTAGCAGAGCAGAAGTATATCTTCATCTACAGCTTCAGATTTGACCAGTTTCTGCTGGAAAACAAATGAGAGATGAAATTTCATGCAGATTGCAAGCTTTCCACACTCATCATGAATATAGCTCATTAATGAGTATGGCCGGAGTAAACACAGAGAAATTCAGATTAAATCCAAATGACAGGACTAAAGCAAAATCTATCCTGTGGCTTTATGAAATCACTCAGAGACATGTGAAAGCCACTGAGGAAAAGAGTGTAAATATCAGTGGGCATGTGCTGGCTCTGTGAGTCGTGTCCTTTGTGGATGCTTTGGCTGCTGGTCTGGCTACATCTTCCTGATGCTGAAGTAGCTTGTGCCCAAGAAGTGGGATTGCAGGATGTCTCACCTAAATGACTGGAGAGAGCAGTGAAGCTTGCAACTACTTGTGCTCTACTTCCATTTCTATTCCTTCTTCCTGATCATGCTAAATGGAGTCTTGCTGCCAGACTCAGCCTCTAGCTTTAGTAGAGCTTCATTTTTCTGCTTTGCTGCAAAGTAATACTTGGATCCTTGCGTGCCAGCCTTCCTGCACAGTGGGTTCCTGTGGAGGATTCATTCTTTAGCTGAATTTATATAAACCTTCTTTGTTGTTTGAATTCAGCATGCAGTACTTGTTCCATTCTTCTCACCTTCAGAAAATGATGTTTTTCCACTGCAATTCCTCTGTTAATGTGAATGATACTATCCCTTGGAGGCTCTGCTTTATAGCTGGCCAAGAATGACTAATTAGCAGTGGGCACAAGTACCTTTCACTTCAGGCCTTGGATTGTTGCTGTTAGCCAAGTCTATTGCTTTGTTGCTAAAGGAGTGATGCCATCTCATTGCAGGAGTTTTTTCTGGGATAAATTTGGGTGTTACCCAATAGTTCCTCTGAAAGAAGCCTATAGCAAATTCTTTAATTCATATTACAGTTAAAAATAACTCCTGCAGGAAAGGGACAGCTCTTGAATATGTTCATCTTTTCTGATGCTTTAAAAAAAAATATATTGGTTTTTTTTTTCCCTCCAGGTTGTTGATGATGTTAATTGCATCACTGTGAGGAACTTCAAATTATGGAGAATTTGGCAGTGGCAGGTGGCACATCCATGCTCAGCACTAACGCCATCATCCCTGCTCTGGAGGGAGAGCGAGACAGGACCTTGGAGAGGGACAAAACAGAGCAGGGAATGTGCAGGTGTGACTGCAAACATGTGGAGAGCAGTGCTGCCATCAGCACTGTCCGGGATGGAGTTGGGATGGACATGTTGCAAGAACAAATGGGTAAGACCTCAAACAATACATCCTGGTGCCTCTGCTCCTGACTTCTCTTTGTGCCTGAATTACTGTTCTTTAAATGGTGCACAAGCTGAGAACTGGCATGTGTTTTTCACAAAATCACAGAACCCAGATGGGCTTTTTTTGAAATACAACAAGCAGCTATGTTTCCTCCATAGAAACACTGCATAGATTGGACTATTGAACAATCCACACTAAAACTCATTTGGGGCAGACAAATTATCTTTTAGTAAGAGAAGAGGAGATGAAAATTACTAGAACCCAAGGGCCAGAGTACTGAAATATATGTTCTTTGTCTAGCACTTAATCTTATCTGTAAGATTAAGAAGCCAAGTTAAATTGAGTGTTTCTATTTTAATATTTTTTAGTTCCTTTTTTTATCAGAGGTGTAGTACTATCTTTGTACAAATGAAGATGTACTTCATGCAGTTAAATCATGCAAGTCAGCAGTACCTTTTGGGTGGAGGGGTGGAATGACGCAGATAGAGGGCTATGGCCAGGGTCTTACTATACTCTAGGCTCAAGAGCTTTCTGAATGTGAAAATACTTCAAACAGTCATGGACAAAACTATTTCATTTAAAAGTATATGTCTTGTGACCTGCACAATGTCTTTCTGTTCACAACTGCAACACTTCTGACATCAAAGACCAGGTACAAGCATCCCAGGGTAGTATAAAGTTGCTTTTTAGCTTTCCAAGTATGCAAGCCATTCCACTAAACAGGAGTTCATATTAAGTTTTTGAACCTAATTATAGTACTTTAAACAGTTTCAATATATTTAAAGTGTGTTTATAGTAACTCTTACCCTTTTACTCAAATTTAACAGCAAACTATTACTTTAAATTAAACTCTGATGAGTAATTAAAATCCTTTCTCATAGCCTTTGCCTTTTCCTAAAAGTCACAGAAACGGATGTTAATGTCTTGATAACTACCTTTCAAGGGAAGTTATAGCTAGTAATATCAAAATAATAGTGATGGCAAGTTCACATATCAAAAAAATATGCTAATTTATTGTCCTTGTCAACTCTTAAATGATTGTCAAAGTGATTGATAAAGCTGTCAAAGTTTTGAAAACTTCTGTGTTTGAAATCCTGACTAAAACCAGAAAAAGCAGAGCTACAGATAAGTATGATCCCAGAAGCTCTGGGGAACTTAAATTTAGAATGTTTCCTAAACACAGCCTGCACTGCAGTGAGCTTACTATCGAATTTCTATTTAAAAAAAAACATCACATAGTCCATATTAAGAAAATAGATAAAGCCCCAACCCCAATGCTTCTGTCAAACACCCAGCCAAAACCCTACAAAACTAAAGTGTTTGGGGATTTCAATTTCTGATTTGAGTATATGCTAGTAATAAACTTTAAAGACAATGTCTTTACTGCTTACTTCCTGTCTTTGGGAGGCGGGAAAACTCTGTTTTATGTATCCTTACTTATTTGCATGACTTTGTTCATGTAACATTCATAGATGCACTTGAGGGAAGATGCAAAAGACTTTGAAATTACCATGCCCTGCTATATTACGGGGTTTTTTTCTTAAAAGCAGAGCTTAATAGGGTAATGTCTTGGGATACACGAAAATTGCCTCAGAAATTTTCTTCTGAAAATGAAAGATCTATCTCCCACTTTTACTCTTAGAAATATGAAGCCTTATCTTCAGTAGTATTTGCCTTGAGAAAATGGAAGTGGTTGCAGTGGAGGTTTTATCAGCATGAAAATATATCATTCCCAAAAGGACAGGAAGAAATACGGGCTAAAAGAAAAAAGCAGATTACTATTATATAAAACATACCTTATTTGTGTTATTTTTGTGAAAATGCAAATCTCTTGATTTTACAGCACCTCCTCCCAAGTATTACACACATAACAAATAAAGAGAAGGGTTATTTTTCTCCATGCATGAACTGGTATAAGGCACAGCAATTTATACCACTGATGCATCACCGGGGGCCAGTTTTAGTATAGGTGCAAGGGAAGAGAATGAAGTCTGACTCTTGATCCATCCCAAATGAGATTTCTGTTTCCTGAGAACCTGTCTTTCCACCAATTCTCCATCATCTTGAAATTTCACATCAAAATGATGAAATCAAGGTTTAACTTCCCCCTCCAACCCAGGAGGAAAGAAGTGTTCTGCAGATACTTTTTGTGGAGTTTGGGAATTATATAGCAGGAAGGAGATAAAATACTTATTTTCTCTTAGTAATTATCTGCTGCATCAAATGCTTTGAAAGCATGGGGTATTTTGTTGGGTTTTTTCAGTGTGATTTATATGACTCAGAAAAGGCACATAACCATTCCTTTCATTTATTGTAATAGAGTGTTCTCCAAGTGCAAAATGCTTGAATGTCAGTTCAAGGACCCTTCCCAGTCAGGCAGAGAATTTTCCAACTGGTAAGACATTTTTTCCCATCCTATTTTTATAATATACTGCTTTTCTCATTGCTTACTTTTTTCCTTAAATTGAGACAACTCAACTATGTCAACATTTGCAGTCATCACTCCTGTAAAGTTTATAATGTATTTCATGGCAGTTGTGAAGTGACCAACTTGTACATAAGATTTGTTGAGAATTTCTCATAAAAGGAGGGAGCAACTGCTATGAAAACCAGAAATAATTTTGTACTATATTGTAACGGCTAAGAAAAAAAAAGAGAAGCAAATAAAAGTTCATCACTTATTTTACATACGCGTTTCAATCCTTTGAATGTCTTATTTTTTAAAGGTTGTGGCCTTTCCAAGTATCTATTTTTATTTTTTTAATGCTGTATTTTCAGTCAAGTGTCAACTGAGTGCAGTTCTTCAGGAAGTGGGTTCAGTAGGCTTCACCTCTGGAGGGCTCATGGCAGGCTCTGTGGATTGAGGGTCCTGGCACACGTCCCTTCTCATGCCATCAAAACCAACACTGAGCTGTTCCCTGCTCTCTGGCTTGACCTGACAAATCACATCAGTGGCAGAGAGTCTTCCCCAGGCATATGGTTATTTCTAGTTAAATTACTTGTTCTTTATGTACCTGCCTGTCTTGCTGTGTACAGAATTTGGCTTCTTTGTAACTAGGGGTATGGGTCAGGGCTCACAGAAGCAGACAGGAGATTATAATGGGGTTTTAAACCATATTTCATCTCTATAAGACATTATTATAGGGTTTTTTTTGACAGAAGCAGCTGTATTTCTGTTGTTTTAATTCAATGTAATTATTATTTCAGTAACATTAACTCTCTATAAAAATTAGATTGTGTATCTACTGTTACGTATTTACTTCAGAACCAATTTGATTATGTAAAATGAATGTATAAATTTTCAAGTAATAGTGTTCTCTTGTGCCAGTATGTTTTATATTTTCAGGTAAAATGAAAAGGTCAGTAATTCTGTTCCCTAGCAGTGATCTGAACAACATTCAGACACTCTAGTTTATGTTCTTGCTACTAACAATTGACTATATGACCACAGCTTAAACAGAGAGGTCTTGTAATTTAGTAACACAGGTTTATATTTCTGAGCCACCCTTCTTGACCTTAAAGTAATGAGTAATTTAGGTGCAAGTCGTGGTAAAACTCGTGGGAACCTGCATAGGAAGCCCTATGAAAACAGATCAAGATACAGCATATTAGACTAGAATGTGGAAAACATCTATTTTACCGGATTAAAATCACTCAGAGGAGGTGGAATATTTTAGAATGCACAACAGTCCCATATTTCTGGACGTGTGACCTATTTACACACTTTGCAACTGGAATTCTTCCTGACTGGGTATTATCGGCTTATAGGTGCCCATCTGGGTATCTGAAAACTTATGATTTACTGTCATTGAGCTAAATTAACGAATTAATGCAGAATGAAAGCAGCTTTATCAAAGATCCTCTTTATCTGAGAGAAGCTGGCTGGGGCTGTACCATTAGCTGTAGTAAAAGCTTCTCATAAACAGATGACAAAAGCTTGGGAATAGGTACCTAACTGCTTTCAGATGTGCTGGGAAACTCTTGTAAGTGAGCTTTTAGTTGGGCCATTTCACTTGGTTGGTACTGCTCAGCCTAGTTGAGAAACAGCTTTTACAATATTCGATTTACAAAAGCCTTCTGAAGTGTTGGGGGTGACACGTCAGATAGCTGTGAGTTTAAGATTAGTGATGAAGGGTTGTAACATGCTGAACTGTCTGTGAGTTTTGTTGTTCAGGGGTTTTTTTGGTGATGCCAATATCCGTTTGCTTTGATTTTTAATACACATGGAATATTTGGAAATCTGGGCATGTTTGCAATGCCCAGAGCTGTCTAATTTGACAAATTACCAATCTGCTTGGTTTTTTCTTATTTTTTTCCTTCTCCATCCATAAGTATCAGTTGTCTCCCAAAATTGTTTCATGCAAGGCTCCTATGTCTACAGGATAATAAAAATGTAAAAGAAACATGCAGTAGATCAATCTTCTACTTGCCTCTCTATGAAGCTGAAAAAGTATATCTTAATGTGTATTCTATGATTTTGAGGGATTTTTTGGTTCTCCAAAGCTGATTCATAAAGCTTGTAGTACTGAAAATGGATATCTTCTTCCAGATATCTCCTTGAAGTTAACAATGGTAAAAAGAAAGAGTGGATGTCCAGATCCCAGGCTCCAAAGACAGCTCAGAGGGCAGCTCCGTCTTCTGGAAAATGACAGCAAGGAGGTGATGACAGTTTTCAGTGTAAGTCAATTGCTTGGAAATTGTTTTATTTGTTCAGATAATACACCCTGTGCTGCTGAAATATTCTGCAAGATATTTTGCTCCTATTTCCATTTACATGCTGGGTGCTTGAATTTGAGTGACCGGTTTCCTGGGGCCCAAAAACATTTAGGGACTTTAGAAATATTGAATCATTGAAAAAGACTGGAAAATCAAATTGATCTAAAATAAATAAACTCAGCTTAATAAGACATTGAAGGGGTTTATTTTAAATATTTTCTGCTTTGATTTATATCAAAAGAAATACTGGAGTTTTGATTTATTTTAATTTGCCCTTGTATTGACTCCTCACTTCAGTTTCTAGACACTGGGAGTAATTTGACATGCTAATTTTCTGGGAAGCTCACTGCTAAGTCAAAAAGGAAATCTGAAGGAGAACAGCCTAAATAATGGACTTCCTAGGGCTAAATGGCCAGAACTTCAAATAGCATACAATTGTTGGCCAAGTTTTATTACCATTTTTAATTTGTTTGTATATGGGAAACCTGTCCTCTACAACCAATGAGGTTTGCTTTGAATAAAGGTTAGTCTCCTCCTCCCTCTTGGAAAAAAAATTCAGAATTCTACCATTTGACCTCTCGTGTCTCTTTTTTTTTGTCTGTGCCGTGGGTTCCAGCCTCCTTCACTGGCAGCCCAAAGTACTGAAATCTTAGTTACGGCTTTGACTGCCTCAGACACGTATTTTTCTACACCATTTTGCTCTTGTGAGTTGTGACCACCCCACCACCAGGCTGCTGACTTCGTGGCTATGAAAACAGTCTGTACTCCTGCTGCTCTGCTCTGGTTTGTGTTTAGAGGGAGATGGGGGCAGGAAGATGGGACCAGGAGGCAAAAAGCAAACAAATACACTAGATTTGTGGCCTTATTAGAAACAGAAAAGGAAAAGACTTTGAAGGAAAAAAGACTGATAATGATAAATTTCCTTAGAATGTTCTTTTGATATTCAGCAGTCCATGAAGCCCCTGAGGCTGACATACTTTAGCATGTGTTGGCAATTTATTAATAGATTTCAGGCTCTCATTAATATGTAATCTAGTGTAGAAAGGTGCATGCAGAAGATCAAAGCAGTGATGAGACATGGCTGCTGAAGAAGCCTAGGTTGTACTTCTATATTTTGATGAGTTCAGATTGTGTGAATTGAAAATATGGAAGTTAAACAGAATTAATTCAGAGATATTTTAAAATTGTGCTTTAACAGTCATAAAATCAGTGGATTAGTTCCATCTTACTCAGATTAGAGAAAAAGTTTGAGGGACAATTTCCTCTCTGCTGCCTTGAGTTAGAATCAGTTTCTTGGTCAGTCCTTCAATTGTTTCAAGCTGCATTTCAATTTTGATGTGATGGGAGCAAGGGTACAATGCTGGGAAATGATACAGTAGCATTATACCCGTCAGCTTTATATTTGATTTATTCTCTGAGATAGTGATTCAGGTACTTGTCTCATAAATTACCACAGTTCTTTGTATTTCCATGAAAGGCAATAGCCAGCATCACTGGAGAGCCCTGTTTTTAAGCTACAAACTGGAGTGCAACCAGACTGTATATTACCCCTCTCTGTCTAGAATCCACCAAAATGTGTTTTTCGTTCACTTATTTGCAGGTTTATGTAGTTGTCCCTTATAGCATTTCTGGAATAACTTAAAATCCATCATTACCGCTTACTATGCTCATTGCTTATCTTTGTTAAAAGTGTAATTTAATGCTGTTCTAGAAACATGAACCAGTAAAAATGAGGATAAAAAGACCTTACTGCATCTTTAAAAATAGAAAAATAGTACTTCAGTATATTTTTTTAACCAAAAAAGAGTGAACTTGGAAATAACTATTCAATATCTCTTCTGGATAAAGACTGACAATACCAGGAAGCAGGGTCAAAGTTGCATCACAGGAGCTGCATTTTTGTGTGTGTACAGAGATCTGAGGGTAATCTACACCAGGAGGTTGTAGAACCAAAAAAAAATTACAGTAATCAAGTGAGAAATTTCATGTACAAAACCCCCAAACTAGCTCCTTTCCACTATTTAAAATAATTGCCCACACCTTTGGCAAAGGCAGCTCCCAAGCTGTAAACCACCCGGTGTGGAGGATATTAGAAAGAACTACTATATGCTGGCCTCTATATATATTGGTCTATATGATTACACATATGACTATACATAGACATTTCCGAACTAGACAAACATTTAGTCTCACTCAGTGTGGTCTTTTTTTCCTCTGTAAATTAACCTCACTGAAATTGTTGATACAATTGCTAAAATTAAAGTCAGATTAAAACTTAGCTCCCTATATGTTAAAGAACAGATATATCATACTGATAAAATCCTGGGTTTTTTTTAATCCTTCTTAATGCATAGTATTTTAGCCTAAGTGTTACTTAATGAGAAATTGTGCTTGAATCTGGTATAATTGTAATTAAAGTATTGGTTTTGATTTTTAGGAGCTTTCTGCCAGACTCCTGTCTATTCACAGTGATCAAGATCTAATAGTGGTGACATTTAAAACTTTTGAAGAAATATGGAAGTTTCTAACCTACCACTCACTGGGTAAAGTTGTTCCATCATACAACAGTTCAGTGTGTTATTTTGTATTCAATCGCACACAATTTCTGGGAACTTGTTGAACACAATTTTGTGATTTATATAATGTGCATGAAGTAATAATGGAGCAGTCTTTCTCTGAAAGTTTATATTTTTGTGTAATACTGTAAAATGGCAAAGAAAAATAATTTGATTTTATTTTCCCTAGGTTTTATAAATCATTGCATGGAGAATTTATTCCTAGATCAGTCTTTCTGGCTATATTCCCAGGAGGAGGAAGATACAGGCATTGAAGTCTGTATGAATGAAAAATCATTAAATTTGATGTACAGAAGTCTGCTAGTACAGGAAGGTAAGTAAGACTGTACATGCTAAGGCTAAGTTCAGGAAAACACCTCTCTTTAAAATCCCCAAACCAGACATTAAGACCTATTCAAATACTTAATAAAGTTGAAGTTTAAATTTAGTCACTCCAAATGCACATTGTAAAGAGAAAAGAAAGGAACAAACACAAATTAGGTTCAGTGAGATCATGAAGGGATTGAAGAAATTGATGTGCAGCTGGTGCATAAATGGATACCAAAAGGATTAGGGAGCGATGTACATTCCAACTTGCTTAATATTATTGCAGATTCTGGAGGTGTGCAGGAGAAGGATTATAAATAGTTGCCAGGCTCATGTGCTTCTCCTAAACAGCATCACCTGCTGGTACTGCCAGAGAAAGGATGACAGAATAGATGGATAATTTATTTCTGCAATAGGAATATGCAGAATTGCAGCAGAGGGCTCTGTGCTTCATTTAAGACCTCATGTCTGCATTTTTTTTTTACTTAAAGAGACACTAGACAGAAATATATGAATATCTGACAATTGGCAAGAAAATTCTTGAAAAAGGCTGGATTTTCAATTTCTAAATGAGTATTACTAATGCTCTTGAAGCCAGTTTTAGAGCTTATATGATACTAAAACATTACATAAAATGACATCTGCTCAACTGCTTTTGTTTTAGGATCTTTTTTTGGTTTATGTCCTGATAATATGATAAGAAAGATGATGGTTACAGAAAATGAAATAACTTATTTTGAGACTGGGGCTTTTACTGAGGATGTAACAGGTGGATCTGTGGATAGTGACATGTCCATGTTGTCTAATGCTTCTCTGGAGCCGCTGGAGCCTTTCCATCAGTAGGTACCTGACTTTACCTACCTATTTCTTATGCCTATGATACACATGTGCACATGTTCTGCTTAGAGATGCCTCTACGGGGTAACCTGTTGTGGAACATCCATCTTCGCTAACACTCATAAAAATACACTCTAATTCCTTTCACACAATTGAAATTAATCCAAATACCTGCAGAGCTTCATTTAGAGTTGGTTTGCCATCTTGCGAGTTACGTATTGGTTTTTTTTCCTGAGTCTGACGTAAAATCTATTAACATTTTTAGAGTTACATAAAGTAAAAATTTTCAATTTTCAGTATGCTTGGAAATATGAGTAGTAACAGGTGAGATGCTTATAAATGTGGATCATGCTAGTATAAAAATACTAGCGGTATTTTTAGTCAACGTTATTGACGTCCACCTTCTTATGCAGTTTCTCAAGTTCATGTCCAAGCTCACAACCAAAATTATATCAAAAGACTCACTTCAGGAATCACCAGAAAATTATTAGTACTTGGTGTTGTTAGTACTTAAAACTGGGATTTTTTTTTTCTGTTGACCTGGGGCAAGGACAAATTGCATGACTTTCTCAGTTCAGTTTGTTTGCCTGAAATAGCAGTACTTTTACTACTAATATTAATCAAAATATAACTGTGTCCGAGGTGTATGAGCAGTGCTGAAATTGAAAGCTAATTGTGGGAGGGATACATCAGTCTTCATATGCATTTTAAATATCATTGTTATTGTCACAACATTTAGTGAGGTGTTCTATACACTAACTTCTTTTTCTGCTTTCAGGTGGTTTCTCAAAGGGTATTCTAATCCTGTTGATTTTTCATTTAAAGATGAATCTAAATCCATCAGAAAAATTGGTAAGAAACTCCATTAAAACATCACTGTTAGAATAACCCCAAACTTACTCTGTTACTGCTAGAACAGACTCTAAAGGATTCAATAACTTTTTTTTCCATTCTATTAGAATGGGGAAACAGCTTTCAAAATTAGATTGCAGTAAAATTAGTGAGAGTGTAAATTTAAGAGTGAGAGTATAAATCTAAGGTTAAACTCTAAAGAGTCAAACTCTAAAGTCTTGCCTTTCTCCTTTTTCTTCCTAAATACTACACAAGGTAGTACAGAGTAAGGTAGTACAGAGTAATTGAGTTGAGGATGCCTCTGTAGTTGATGACAATCTTTCAAATAAGAAAATGCAACAATGTAATTGTGGATCTTTCACACGTGTACTGCTTTATCTCCTACTGCCAGAGAAATAAAACTTATACAGATGGTTTGAGGTTAGAGGGCAAATATGGCTTATTTTCTTCCATGATGTCAGTTTTAATACTGTACTGACTGGTATATAGCCATATTTATCCCATAGGGATTGTTTTAATTGGTTCAAAACTGGTTCAAGTGTTTTACTCTGGCCCAAGTTCAGAGCTCCTTGTAAGAGGGAAAGTAAGGACTTAAACCATTTCTTGTTGCTGCTCTGTGATGGAATTCACTGGAATTGTGAAAACATTTTAGGCTTTGCTTTCTAAAGGCTAGGAAATGAGAATTTTTGTGCTATTTACAATTCTAATCATCAAACTAAACCAATGAGGTTTGGGTACTTTAAATCTTGTCACAGCAGATATTCAACTCACAAGTTCCAGGAATGTTTTTTGCTAAATATATTCTGCTGAGTTGCTATTCTATTAAGTGTGTTTCTATTGTTAAATGACTTTATCTGCAAATATTATTTATCTCCTTATTACACAGCAATGGGATCCTGTCTAGCTGTGATGAATTATGAAAGTATTGTGTCGGAAGAACTGAGTTTCCAGGAAGGGGACAAAATTGAGATCATTGGCTACTTCATTGAATGCATGGAATGGTTTCTCGGAAAGCATGTGTTTACTGGCCAAATAGGTTTTGTAAAGACAAGTCATGTTAAACTGGACTTATCTAGAAATAAGTGAGTGATATATATTTATAGCTCATAAACAAAAAGGACCTAGTCTCTCAAGCTTTAAAATCTGAACATTAAATTCAAGGTGTGGGGTTTTTTGGGGGTTTTTTATATATTTTGGTATTTTGGGGGGATTGGGGTTTTTTTTTTGTTTTGTTTGGGGGTTTTGTTTGGTTGGTTTTTGTTTGTTTGGGGTTTTTGTTTAGAGCTTTTGTTGTTGTTGTTTTACTGTGAATTGTCACAGCATGTATCAGTCAAAACTGCAAAGGAATTGGAATATGAAGTCTGCTTAAATGTTGCAAAATATTATTAGTCTGTAGGTGAGCTCCTTCCTGGGAAAAGAGGTTGCTGGAGTTACTATATTGATTTAGTTTCTGTGCTTTGTCTCACAAGATCCAAGCAGGTTTACCCTTCCAGAAGGTTCTCTTGCTCTCTCAAGATCTATGTTAAAGCATTCAAGTTCTGTTTTTTTTCCTAGTACGCTCAGTTGTATGCCTTAACTTGCCTCTAATGGGACCTTTGCAAATAGTTGCTAATAATGCAGACTGAAACCTCTAAAAAGGGTATATTTCATCACGCATTGGCACCATGTAAATAGGCTGCTCTTATTAATATGCCTGAATTGTTTGCATGGTGAAACAAGGAGTTCTTCAATGCTGCTTGCAGGTCCATTTCACATGTAACTTTGGGCTTATATTAGAAAATCAATACCATAAAGTCCTTCAAGACTTGTGCTTCTAATAAATACTCTTATAGAATGCTATACCATGACACTGACAGAAAACTTACTCTGATATGGCAGAAACTGTTAGCTGTAAGCATAGCTGCTATCGGTTTATATGCATATTTTATAAATTGACTGCAACTAATTTTGAACACAGCACAACCTATAATGCAAAGATTTTACTAGTTTCTCTGACAAGTTCATATTTGACTGATGCAGTGAGCTCCTTAAGCCAAATCTGCTTTCAGGCACCTTCAAAGTTACTCCTTTCCTTGCTAGACCAAAAGATCTGGATTTTCTTGAAGCAGAAGAGCTATCTTTTTTTTCAAAAGAAAAAGATTTGGAAGAAGTAGTACATTTGTTGAAACAAACCTCCATCACAGATGTTTGCTCTGTGTACAGAATAGGTAAGTACGAGTTTTACTCCTTTTTACTGCAGTTTTACTCCTTTTTACTTCACAAGATACATGTGTATTTCCTATATCCCTGTTATAATACTTTTTTCAGTGAGATTCCATCATTTACACCTATTTTGAAATACCTTGGCATTCAATTGGATCTTTGATATAGCATGTAAAAATCCTTTATACTATCTTTGCTATTTTTCTGCTGTTTCAAAACTTTTCCCAGCAGAGCATTTGCAAATCTTTTGTCTTTTTTTTTTCCTGAGTGAATTTAAACAGCAAGCTTTTAAAAACTCTCTTATTGAGCTGAACAGATCTCCAAGCTTTTACATGACTGAATTATAAATTGTAATTTCACATGGCTGCATTATAAGAGGCAGTATGTTCACCCAAACACTGGTGGCTTTTTGTCTTGGGAAAGGTAGCACAGCATAATAATTATTGACAGCTAATGCAAACGTACACCTCTTCATGCTTGATTTAATTTTCAAAGGTATAGAAAAATGGCAAAATCTAGTCATATAAACATCATCTCTGATAGAGGTGTTATTTCTCTGTGCTTTGCATAAGCAATTGGGGTAACTGGAGTTTCACTTTTATAGACTTACTGTAAGGCAGGGTTATGCAATAGTCTTGCTGAACTGAACAGAGGCAGCAACTTCTTATTCCACCACGGGCTGTTGGTGATGCATATGCTTGTCAAATATCTAACAAAGTTTTATCTCCATTAGTGCCATCCTGAGAGACAGGCCTGTAGGCTCCAGTTTGAAAGGAGCCGCTGTGTAGGTTTGAGTTGGGTGCGTTGGTTTAATTCTGCAAATCTCTGTGTGTGTGTGAACAATAACTAAGGCATGTCAGACTTGCCGTGGCAATGTGCAAAATGCTTCCACACTTCACCTCCTGTGCTCAAATGAAAAGCCTGGGAACAAAAGCTCAAACCTCTAAGGTACTAAAGCAATGTAATGGGCTTAATGGATGTACTGCCATTTCTGATGTTGCGCATTTTTCACCACATCTCTTCCCTAATCTTTGTAAATACCACCTTCTTTTATGTCTTCCCCAGCTCATAGTACTATCTTTACCACTTTTCTCTTAAACAGCTCAATTGATCCACATAACTTATCCAGAGCAAGCATTTTCAATATTCACTTGATACTTTGTTGTGTGATCTGAGTAAATGGGTTTTCAATTCCTTCCTTCTACATCAATCTACTGAGAAGTATTTACTTATGAGCACTTCCCTGATTAGATATTCAGAGCATTAAGTTACAACTGCAGTACACATCTATGGCTTTCATCCACCAGGGTTAGGAAAGCATTTATAAAAGGGAGATCCAGAAGTAAACAGGCAGTGAGAGGTCATTCTCAAAGACTAGTAAAGTAGCTTTCCATCACCTTAAATAGAGCTTAAATAGGTCTGTGAGCCTCTGCTTTTGTATATATCCTTCACACCCTCAATACCAGTTCTGTTGCATCAAGTGTATGAAAGACAGTGAAAATATTTCTGAAATGCAGCATGACAACTGAAATGCCTAGACAAATATCTGCTACAAAAAATAGTAATTCTGAAATGCTCTACAGATGTGCTATGTTTAAATGTAAAGCCAGATCTGTAGTTATAATGTCTACAGAATTAAGATAAATCTTTTAAAATAAGAGTGATATTTTTTCACCCACCTGCTATTGGAATGGCCGCAAAAGTCTGACACTTGTCTACACAAACAACCCTAAATAATTTCCCTTCCCACCCCTCTCCGCATTACCCTGGGAGTGACACTAAAAATATTAAGGGCTCCTTGTTTTCTCATTTTATGAGCTGGTTGGAGAATGATCATCTTTGCTGCCCACTTGCATTTTAATGCAGCAGAAATGCCTCCCTCATGCAGGACAGGTTGGCTTTAATTCTGACTGTGATATGCTCCCCACCTTACTGAGCAGAGGAAGCTGCATGATGATAGCCATGTAGAGGCAGTGAATTGTGTCAGCAGGAGGGTGAGTCCCTGTTAGCTTTGGGTCAAACTTAGAGTATTTATTTTCTTCCAGATTTCTGGGACGTATCAAATTCTTCTGACATACAGAATTATCAACTAAATATAGCCTTATTTTAGGAGATTTAAAACTGAAAAATAACCAAGACACTATAGCTAACATGATTTTTTTTCTTTCTTACAGATGCGTTAGAAGAACCTGAATTTCAGAAAGCTCATGAATGTGGTAATATTTCATACACATACAATTTTTACATAAAATTAATGAGACTCCTGATATTTTTGGTGTCTTTGCCAGCTATTCTCCTTCTAATGTCTCTTCACATGCTAGTTTTCTTCTCCCATTGTTTGCTTTCTGAGATTTTGCTTTAACCCCTTCTCACTAGGTTTTCAGTAAGACATTATGGGTTTTCACTGGTATCAGATGCCTTTCTCAGAACTTGCTATCCAACTGCAAATTTCAAGACTTTTACTGATGTGACATACATATGCACCACCTCCCAGCCCCTCCATATTATTTATCAAGGCAAAATACTGTTTATGAGGCACCTGGAAACTGCTGAGTTTGAATTCCTGCAGATTTTTTTTGTCTGCTTGAAAACTTTGTCCCAGAAATAGATTTCCCAAAGGAGATAGTTTGTTGAGGATGCGGAATTTTTTCCCTTTGGCATTTTGTTGCTAAGCTGTCACTATCATTATTCATATTGTACTACATTTTCCTGAACAAAAATTTTTATATTTATGATTCTGCTGCAGTTTCAGAAATGAGATTCTAAGGGAATTGAGCTCTAAATCTGTAACTTCAACAAGCTCCTGTTGATCTGCAGCTGTAAGCTTAAGAACTGACTATGACTGTATACTACATCCCTAATCCTTGCCCTATTAACTGGGCTGGAAAACAGTGGGAGGACTAAGAATTGGTGGAGTATCTGTCTTTACTGTATTAGTAAGGTATTCAAGATGTTGTCACTAGGAGAATTTAGATCAATGGCCACATCAGTTGCCACAAATTGAAAATTTTGTGAAAGATAATCTGTGCCAGCAGAGAATCAGGGCTGATATTTGATTGATAGAAGAAATCCTATGATACAATACATAGGCCTGTCTGGCTGTACCTGGACAGAACAGGACCTTTGCAGGTACCCCCAAGCACCCATGTGAGACTTCACCAGCTCGAATAGCACAGTCTTACTCCCTGCCCTGGCTGACCTGCGTTAGCATGCTGTCAGGACACAGGCATACCATTACTCTACTCAAATGGTTGAATTCCCATTTCTGTCACACCTTAAGTCCAACCAGCATCCATGCCCTGACCTTGGGCCCTTTATCTAGCCTCCACTTCAGACCTTGGGTCTTCCTTGATTTTCTTCTGCCTACCAGCTAGTCTGAATTGTATTTCTGTGGCAGGTCTCTTGTTCATGTACACATGGCAAGAACAGAGAATATACACTGAGTGTACTTTTTGAGTATACACAGACAAAATGCACTTTGAATTAATCCTGGACTTCAGCTGGATCAGTTGGATCAGGCCCACGGCCTGGCTAGACAAGTGTGCTGATCACTAACCTGCTTACATGTGGCAAGTTCTGTTTATTCTCACTCCTCCAGTCTCCCACACTTCATTCTTCTTGATATCATTTTGCACCTTTGGCTTGTCTCCTAGACATACTGTTAGGAAATCACAGTATGTTTACGTAAAGTATTTGCAACTTCTATTGTAACTTTTGTAATCTTCACTGACAAATGTTTTAGTTGGTCTATCAAAGATCTTTGTGTGAGTGCATACAGGAAGTTGTGATCTGTAATTTATTTTTAAATTTCAGACATCCCATGCTCACCTTCTAGCACAGGATCCACTAGCAAGAATAGCAAGATAGAAGAATTGCTGAAGAACTTCAAGAATTTGGAGGCCACTCAAGCTGAAGAGCCAGCTGCTGAAGGGAAGGAATCTGCTGGCTCTTCAAAGACTGAAATATTTCCTCTACCTGAAGGGCCTTGTTTCCACATATGTCAAGATGATGTTCAAGCATCTGACATCTTTGAGCCATTGTTACTCTTCTTAAATAGGAAAGAGTATGAGAGCAACTTCCAAAGCCTGTATGATTTCTCTTATTCATTTACCAATAGCATGTTTTATGGATTTTCAGAAGAAGATGACCTGGTTAGTTTTTTAAGATTAGCAAGGGAAGCAGCAAAGAAAGCAGGCATGTCCTGGGCACTAGCAAGGCTGTGCTTTCTACTAGGCAGGCTCAGTGTCAAAAAGCTGAAGTTTTCCCAAGCTCGGGTGTATTTTGAGGAAGCACTGAGAGCAGTAGCTGGAGGGTTTAATGATTTGTACTTTGTGATTGCTCTTTATACAAATCTAACAGTCATCTACTTGACCCAGAAGAACAAAGAAAAGTGTACTCATATTTTTGACAAGGCTGCATCTCTTCTCATGGGAATTCCCAGCTACGTTTGCAGTGCTGACCTGGAGTCAGATATACTGAAGTATGCTCTGAAGAGAACAATTTTGAGCCAGAACAAACATGCAGAAGCAAGGGCATGCTTTCTACTGGTGAAACATTACAGTGCACGCAAACAACACCAAGAGGCACTGCCATTCTTGGAAAGATTTCAGCTGTTGCTCAATGACCTGGGTTTACAAAACAGTTTATCCAACAACTGTTACTTCAAACTAGCAGAGTCCTACCATGAAAAGTGTTTGCCACACATTGTATTAAGTTGCATAAAAGTTACCTCTCCCCAGAGTTCCAGTACCTTAATGGATTCCCTGAAAAGGATTGATTTAGTCATCAAAAATGCTCCCAAACTATATGGCCTGAGAAAACTCAGACAAATATTCCCATCCCAAATTGCACCTTACCTCATACAAGCACTTTCCTCTGTGTTTGCTAATGAGCAGGAAGGACTGTGCAGCACTCTCTATCTTTGCTTGGCAAAGCTGTACAGCCACCACAAACAGTATGGAAAAGCCATTGCTTACATGATGAAAGCACTGGACTCGGCTTCTGCTAAGCCAGAGGAAACTATTAACTATTTGGTTTCACTTGCTTGGCTGTACGTTCTTTACAAGCGATATGATGTTGCTCTAGCCATTTTAAAGGCTGTTGTAGGCTCTGCATGGAGCAATCCCCAGCAACTCGGCATCGCTTATAACATGCTTGCCATTGCTTTGAAAAGGACAAACAACACAAAAGAAGCTGCTGAGAGCTACTACAAAGCACTGTGTCTTTCAGAAGCGACTGAGATGACCCATAACCAAGCCATAACCCTGGCTAATTTTGGGGCACTCTGCCTGCATGCAGCAGCCAGTAAGCTGGCAGAACATTATTTTATCAGGGCAGTTAAGCTATTCTCCAAGCTTCCAATTATGGACTGTGGTCAAGACTTTATTCAAGTCCTCCTTCAGCTGGGATGTTATTATGTTGGTGGAACTGAAAGAGAGAAAGGAAGGTTTTATTACGAATGGGCTTTTTTAGTTGCCATGGAGACAAGTCATCTGGAGAGTAAGTACATCTTTTATAAGTTACGAAATGTACCCTGTTTGGGAATGTTGCTGATATAGGTATGTTAGATCTGTACTTAGAAGATGCATATCTTGCTTTGTTATTCTTCCTACCATGATTAAGGCAGCTTGTGCAGGTAAGGTGACTCTGTTACTATTTTATTTTGGAAATGAAGTTTGAAGTAACCTCTAGCCTTTGTTAATTTTGGGGGTGAAAAAAATGGCAGTGGGATATTCTTGTTATGATTTCTATATTTTTAATTGTCTGTGCTGTAATTTGTGAAACAATGAGAATGAATGATTTTAAAATTAATTAACTTTCATTTTAAAACAGAGATTCATGTTCATATTTCCCATCTATTATCCTAGGCCAGCTACAAGCAATTAAACTGCTGTGTCAGTTCTACAGTACAGTTGCTCCCAATGAGACTCAATGTGTCATCTACAATGAATATCAACTATCTTTAGCTAGAAAGATGTCCAACAAAGTTCTGGAGGGACAAATTTTGGAAACCATTAGTCAGCTCTATCTGTCTTTAGGAACAGAAAGGTAAGACATGCTGAATGACTTTTCTTTCATTTTGATTTTAACTTTTTCATCCTGGAAAGGATTTCAATTTGTGCAGAACCTGAATATGACAGGTTTTTTTTTCCTATCTGCTTTGGTAATATGCTTTATCAGAATTGAAGAGTCCAGTGCTAATGGAGAATTTTCTTGTTTCTTTTCAAGTAACTATAATCTCTTAAGAGAGACAAGATGTTCTGCAGGGATTAGCACCACTAATCAAGAACCAATTTATTTTTAAAATCTATGTAAATATGTTTAAAACCTATTATATGTTATACAGCTCTTGATCACTGCTATATCAGGTGATTTGTTTGCAATGATTTGTGCAAGACTTTTTAAGACACCAAAGGACATATTCCAAACAGGTCAGGCATTAAATTGCCTCTATGTAAGTGTTTCTCTTCAAGGAAAGGCTTTTTTCAAAACTTATGTAAGTATGAAGCTGATGTGCAAGCCTGCATAATTTTACTCTTCAGCAATTTCTATATTGCTCTTATTTTCCAAATAACATTTTTTTTGCTCTGATCTATTGCAATAACAGACTGCACAAGTTAAATTATAGTAACAAGTGCTGAAAAGACAGTATTCTCTAAGAATATTTAAAATGTTTTTTAAGGCTGTTTTGTCTGGTTTTTTTTCTTGCTGTACTTCAAGGAGTTATTTAGATTCAGATATTTTCAAGCATGCCTCAGTAAGGATGCAGAAAGTATTCTCAGTCATGGAAAGAGAACAGATGCCTATTTTTGCATTAAGTGGCTGTAGTCTGAGTATCTAACATGCTAACATCTAACATCTAACAACTAGGTCACCCAGTTGCTTTTTAATGATATAGTTGGTGACTGTGCTTTGGAGAGACTGAAGACAAAGGAGGTGGCTAAGATTTCAAGCTGCCTGGAATTTGCAGAAAGATTTCACTAGCTGGAGAAGCTGTATGTGTGCTTGTAGTACATGGAAGTTGTATATCTTAGGAGCTTGGCTCCCAGATGTTGACTGTCTAACCTTAGCGTGCTACAAGATAATAGCACAGTATCACAGTATTCTGTGATTTTTTTTTTGCCCCTCAGATGAGATCTTGTAGAGACCACTGAAATCTTGATAGTGTGAAGTACAAGGCAGGGTGTATTAATTTTAGGTTTGTTTTGGTTCTCTTTGGAGGCCTAAGTAGCTGTTCTGAAGATGCACTGTGTAAGGGTTCACTGCAACTCTGCAGGTCACGTTATATTTTAATATGTTTGTGTCTTGTGCTCAGAAGAAAATGCATTGGGTCAAGGTGATGAGAGTCTAGCACAAGATGGAGAAAGATTTAGTAAGTCTGGGGTTTCTACATCTGATATAAAGCACCATACCATCAATAAATCTGATAATTTAAGTGCTTCTAGAACTGATCACGACGTGTCCCGTTCTCCTCTGCCCTACCACTCTCCTCCCAGTTTCTCCTGCTTTTTTCAACAATTGCTGATTAGTCTGAATTGCACTTAAGTCAGATGCATAGATGATTAAAAAAAGTATTATACGCAATTCCTTTCTGAAGTTTTTAGGAAAAATCCATAAATGATAGAAGCGTTAAAGATGAGGAAAGACTTTTCTACTTCTCACAAGTTTGAGGTAGAGGAAGGACACATCTAAACTATAATGAAATAATATACAATATAACATGATAAATTGTACGGCTAACATAACTACATATATATAACATATTGTTATATATATAACATATTTTTATAATATATAACAGTATAATAGCTAACAATCTAACAGGAAACATAGATTTTAAAAACAGGAAAAAGACTGTGTTTTCTAGTTACTAATGTAATATGGCTGGGAAATTATAATTGTGCACTAAACAGGGGAAAAAATGTCTCTTATATTAACATAAGGCTTTTCTCACTATGAAGAAAACCATTTGCAATTCTGAAGAACCCCTCTGTGATTAGCACTTTTCCCTGTTTCAGGGCCTACAGGTCAGCTCTGGAATATACCAAAAGAAGCCTTGGAATATTTATAGATCTCCAGAAAAAAGAGAAGGAGGCATATGCTTGGCTACGGGCAGGAAAGATATATTATGTTCTGAGGCAGAATGAGCTTGTGGATCTTTATATTCAGGTACGTTGTCAACACTTCCAGGCGTGCACATGGTATCAGTGTTGTGTAGGTGGCATGGTAAGAGTAAGTAATTAGATATAAAAATTCTGTAGATTTTGCCGGTTGATGTTCTGAACATACAGCAACATCACTCATGTAATGCTCAGCAGCTGAAAGGAAAGTCTCAGCATTTTCCACTGATGCTCCATTTTAATCTGTTGCTTGACTCTGGAAGGATTTTGGGCAGTGACCTTTCTTAGTTCCTGTTAATTCTGTGTGTTTCTTCATCACCATTTACCAGCTCTACAGCTCCACAGCAATTATTATGACACATGCATGCAACAATGCTGATGGCTAACAGAGAATAATCACCTTAGCATGCTGGCTTGTGGGCCAGATTCCCAGGAAAACAGAGTAACTTCTTTAGGAAGTATTTCCAAAGCATCTGAATCTTTCCTTCTGTGGCCATGCCTAGTATGACACAGAGCCAGCTGGAGCTGCTGTTGTCTTTTCAGCTGTGAGAGCAGAGGCGTGTGTCTTACACACCTCTGTGCTTAAGTAGAAAGAAGAACTTGTATTAACTGAATGCAATTTGAAAACCAAAGAAGGCAAAGAAGACATTTTCATTACTATTTTTTCTATCAATAACTGAGGATCCTGGTATTCTTGCTTTGCATGCTGTCTTTTATTAAACCCTTTTTGCTAACAAGACATGTATTTATCCACCAGAATAGAACAGTAGACCTGCATTTATTTACAGAAATGCGTTCACAGGCTTTTAAATCTGCAGTTAGCAGTATCTAACTTGCAATTTGAACTTATTTCTATGATATGTTTGATCTAATTCAAATTTAGTATGTGGCAGCTATCAAATACACTGTTGTTTTTAGAGTGTCATGTGCTGACAAAGTTAGCAGGATACTATTGCTAGAAAAGGGGAAACCAGGTTTTTGTTTCTTCTTCAGCTACTGCCACTGGCTTGCTTAAAGACAGGGTACCAGAAAAGAGCATGTTTGCATCAAATATAGCCTTTCTTGTCATTATAATAGGAAAGATATTTTTTCAATTGCTAATATTTTCAATTGCTAATTTTTTTTACTGTGAAGTAACCAAGATTCAATTTTTCTTTCCTTCCCCATTCCTTGTTTTCTTTTCAGGTTGCTCAGGACGCTGCTCTTTGCACAGGAGATCCAAATTTAGGAATGGAATTGTTTGAAGCTGCTGGAGACATATTTTTCAATGGTACTTGGGAAAAGGAGAAAGCAGTGACTTTCTACAGGGTTTGTGCAGTTTTTCTGCTGCATTGATAGTTATGTACCTCCCACCATAGCAGGTATTCCACAAATGCTGAACCAAAAGCTGAACCTCTCAGCAAACTGTTTATAACCTATTGCAGCTGAGTACTTGTTATGGTGTTAGTAGATATCACCTGTTTCAAATCCTCTTCTAGCTGAAAGAACTTTTCTAAGCAAAGAACAAAATGAAACCAGAAATTACTTGATTTGATGTAAATGAGAGCCTATCAGTGCACATCCTGGGGTTCACCCATACCTAAGCTGATGTTGTGTGTTTCAGGACAGGGCTCTCCCGCTTGCTGTTCAGACTGGCAACAAAACCACTGAACTCAGATTATGCAATAAATTGGTGGAATTGCTGATGAATCTGAAGGCTTATGAGGAAAGTCTGGAATATGCGAGAGTAGCTCTCGTCCTCAGTGTAAATTTAGGTAAGAACAATTTCCGTTATAGCTGAGAATGAGTGATACCTCTAAAAATACAGCAGAGCTCTAAATGTAAAGTTTTCTTCCCTTGCATTGAGTCACTTCTTGCCAGGATTTCTAACACTACTATAATTACTATTTTTTGGCTCTATTCAAGAACGAGCAATTTATTGCTTCCTCTTCTAATTTAGGAACAAATGGAAAACCTTTGGTAGAGCATAGAATTAAACTTGGAATTTAATATCCAAACTGAGTGTACTTCTAACAGCTAAGATGCAATACTCATGAATAATATTGTCCTAAGAGGCTTTTGAGTGCCAAATACGTTCAGATTTGCTCATAGCCTTGATAGTGAACCAACATAAGATGGAAAAATCAAAAATGATAGGTGTGGTTTCAAAATGAATATTCTTCAAGTTTGGGAGCTGTTCAACCGATTAGAAACCTTCTTAACCCCCTGTACAAGCACAGACAAGTCATATTGATCAGTCTGAAAATAATTTTTTGTCATAATTTTTCATGTAAAATATATATTGGGATGGGCAAGGGAGTCTTTATTCCCATTAACTTTCTTTCATTAATTTCTTTCATAGTAATCTATTTGTATTCTTTGTAAGTATGCACAGTGTGTGTGTATATATATATATTATAATATACATACACATGAGAGATGAATGTAGCTATTTATTAAAATCCCAGACACTTTCAAATCCTACAACAGGAAATTCAAAATTCCATAAGATTTTTCTTGAAGGGCAGGTTTTGACCATATATCTCTTAAGCAAAAGTGATTTTATTCAATGAAAGCTCAGGAAATTCAATATAGGAATTTTTTAAAAGTAGCGTAGATTTGAGTACTTTGTCTCTTTGGTTTTATCCTGACTCACGTGTTATCTCATTAGGAAATCAGCTAAATGAAAGAATAGCTTACCATCGTCTGGCAGCCATCCATCACCATTTGGGTCACTGTGAACTAGCTGAACACTTCTATTTAAAGGCCTTGTCCCTCTGTTCCTCTCCTCTGGAGTTTGAGGAGGAAACACTCTATTATGTCAAGGTGTACTTGATCTTAGGAGATATCATATTCTATGACCTTAAGGTAAGAAATATTAATAACTTCTATAGCAAATTTTTATACTGAGTAATATTTCATGGAATCAGATTTTGCCATGTTCTGGTTTTGTGTGTTTAGAATGTAAAGTGGGCAAACTGAAGCTCAGAATCTGTATTATAATTGTTAGATACTTACAAACCTGAGCTCTGCTGTCCTCTTGCACTGGTTGTACTATCTTTGAGCCTCTTATTTCAGGACCCCTTTGATGCAGCTGGCTATTACCACTTGGCACTTGCTGCTGCCATGGACCTGGGCAATAAAAAAGCTCAGCTGAAGATTTACACCAGACTTGCTGTAATCTACCATAACTTCCTCGTGGATCGGGAAATGTCTCTCTTCTTTTACCAAAAGGCAAGAACCTTTGCAACAGAGCTAAATGTTAGAAGAATAAATTTAGCTCCTGATCAGTGTTACAAGAATTCATAGGCATTTTTGGAAAATGCAGCCTAACTACTACAGAAGTACCTAAAGAAATACTGAAGTGGCTTTGTAGGAGGATGCAGACTGTGTTCAGTGACTCATTCTGTGTGCTGTAAGCTGGAGCTCATCATACCAGACTGAATTACCAGTTTATATGACAGTGAACTACATTTCATTGTCTTTGAAACATAGTCTTGTACTTGTTGTTTAAGGATCAGTCTGTGAACCAAAACCCAACAGTCTTTTTTTTTACGTTCTTCTTTGCTATATCTTTCTGCCTTGCTGGATGTTGGAAAATGGTTAATGCATAGACGCAATGAAAAATATTTAATAAAGTGTTACTGAAGAAAAACCACTCAATATGAATTTGTGGCTTCCTTTGCCTGACCTAGCTTTATTACTTTTTTTGACATCAAGTTAATGCATCTGCCTAAGTATGTTAGATGGGGTTGAGAATCGGTTTTACCCAGTTCCCCAGACATCACCCCCGATGTTCTGTCAAATGCATCTACTGCAGTACTTATGGGTACCAGTTAAGCTTTATCTTATAATTCAGGAAAAATTACATACATATTGTAGTAATAACTAACTGGTTTGTAGAACTGAAGCTCTCATAATGTGTGAGTAGCAGTTTTGTGGATTTCAGTGGTCATGTGAAGGCCCTCCTTCCCTATTTTCAAAGACAATTTGTTTAATTGCCCTTTCCAGAACTGTCAGTATTGCCTGCAATGACTTATTACAGTGTTTCCTACTTGTTACATAGAACTAAATATTTTTCAGAAAAATGTATTATTTCACTTTACTTACAAAAAAAGTCTAGATTGTTAATTTTAATAGTTCTAAATCTTTGTGTCTCAAAACATTTTCTTACCAAAGCTATGATAGAAATGATGTATTAGATCATATTCAGATTCACTTTGAGATTATGCCTTTTCATTCTCTTAAGAACTCTCTACGGAAACTGCTGATCTATTTTATGTTTAAGGGATGTTGCAAAGAAGGGAAGTATGGAAGTGTTTTTGGAAGTTGCACATACAGTCTCAGAAACCAGATGGGGCTGTTGGCTGCATATTATGTTTGTTTATACTATCAAGCCTGGGCAAAGGTGAAAAACACACCCTTATTTTTTTTTTCCCTGATCTCTGTATCTATGTAATCTCATTGCCTTGGGTTTTTGCCTAAGAATCTTTCTTTTCCTGAAAACTTTTATTCAGACCATGCTCTGAATTCTTTCTATATATATCCAGGTATCTGATTTTTGTCTTTTTTTGACCTTGTGAATTCTTTGTCAGCTTTTTTACTTCTTTCCTACAGGGAGAGAGGATACATATGTATGTATCTATATGTGTTATATGTATCACATGTGTATTACACATATATTTGTGTGTATATATATATACACATATAGATATAATTGAGATAGACTGAAACCAAAGATATTCTCCAGAAAGTGGGAAGTGCATCTTTTTCCTTGGTCTCTCCATGATCTGTATAACAGATAATTGCCACTGTCATGATAGCTGTGATCTTTCAATTACCTTGAAGAGGTGTGATGACTTAGGTAGACAAGGTGACTCTCTATGGCCCTGCTCTTAGACCAAGGTCCAGCAAGCGAAGTAGCATTTCAGTGCTGTACCTTTGAGATTAAACACTTTGTATTTGCTATTTTCTAGAAGGCTCTTTACACAATAAGCATTTTGTTTGCTTGTTTTCTCTTTTGACACTGTAAAGTTGAAAGTTTTAGTATAATGGTGACTTAGGAATGACTTGATGACTCAGATTCCTACTGGTGTCATATTGTCCCACTAAGCATGGGAAATTAATTATCCCATAGGCTCTTCATTGTCTTGACCTGAAAACTCAACAGAAGTCCTGTATGATCTCTGCAGAGCTGTGAAAATTGTGGATGTTGCTCTCTGTTCATTAACTTGCTTTTCAGTGCTTGACATTCTATTTTCTGTTTCATCTGATTTTCAGACTAGCTAAATTTATTACCTCTTGCTGACTCTGCTGCAATCGTAGGCTGTCTCTGTATTCTGGGAAGGGAAGATGCACTTTATCTGGAATTCAATTCTGCTGCTGAGGCCTATCTTCTTTCTTGCATGGCTACTTCTTGTCGCCTTAATTGAACGGAATTTTTGCTTTCATAGCAATCTAGTTCTTTATTATTAATTATTAATTCACCCTTTAGTGTTAAACTGTGCTTGAGCAGTGTATAGTACGTGGAATTTCTTGACCATTCCCTTGAAGTCAGTACATCAGTATATAAAAATATATCTGGTTTTTGAAAAGGCAGGACCTGAATTCTCTCCTTGCTCTGGTGACGTGAGAATTCTGTTTTGCTACTGCATGTGGTTAAAGTGCATCACAGGCAGAGGATTTCAAAGAACTGCATTCCTATTAGATATATAAATGGCATTTTTTATTTTGAAAGGCTGCTTCAAAACCTGTTAGATCTTTAAATACATTTTATTCTCCAGGAAGCACAACATCATTTTATGATTCTGAGATAACAAATGCAATCAATGCACTTGAACAGCAAATCTGAAGTTTACAAGTTCTGGGAGGAACTGAATATTGGTAAAACGATTACACTGGTAAGTCCTGTTCATCCAGTCAGGAGTGGTAGGATTCATCTTCCCTTGGAGATGCCTGTTAGGTGGCCCTAGTTTCTTTAGCATCAGAAAATGGTCAACTGTCTGCAGTGTAGGATTCCACAGGTATGTGAGATGAAGCTTACCTGGTGAGCTTCCTGGTTCGAGTCTTTATTGAATGGAAATCTGATTATTATAGAACTGTTTTCCCACAGGTGTTACGTAAATGATCAGTCTTGGCCAGGTAACTGGTAGAACATTTTTCCAGCTTAATGAAGCAAAAAGGCTGAACAGCATGGAGTCTAATACTTCCTAGATAGGATATAAAATCACACCTTTGCAGTGTCTGTTTGTTAGAAAAAAGTGAGGGATGGGATGTTTGAATGATAAATGAAAAACATAGGAAGTACATGAAGATTCAGAGGGCTTCTACCCTGAATAAGTTATGTACCTGATCCAGTAGCAAATTTTGATACTCGTAATGAGGAAAAAGCCCTGTTGAGCTGATAAAAACTGTGCAGGAACTGACACTGTAGGTATTTCTGCCGAACAATGTTCTGCTTCCAGGAAGGCATGAACTGGTGCCTGTGAGCAGCTCCATGTCTAGAACCTTGTCAGATGTAGAGCCAGATACTCGTGGTGCTTTCTCATCCAGGAATGACACATTCCTAAGTGTCACCTCTTCATTTTCAAAATCGGATTGCAGAGAAGGAAATTGTAGTGATGGTATGATGATATAGAATACTTAATTACTGTAAAGGATATCCTGCTGTAGAAGCTCATGTTTTCAAAGAGGAAAATAGAGAGTATTTTACTCAGGCAGTTAGGGGCCTGTCCTCTCCGTCTCTCCTGGCTCAATAAAAAGAGATGCCAAACTCTGCATGTTCTGTGTGTGTGTTGGTGCAAGGGAGGGCAGCCCTGTCCCCTCTCATGGATAAGCAGTTTACTTTGGAGTAAAAGATGGCAGGGCTACATCTCCCACACTCTGATAGTCTTGCTTCAAGTACCTCTGCATTAAATAGTGTCTGGCATGGAAACTGGATCTGGCACAGGAATCCTGGCCATATGGTGTCCAGTAGTGTCTTCACGAGCCTAAGAGCTTCGCTGTTTTCTCATGTCCCCATTTTCTCAACTTTGGCCTGCTTGGAGAAGTTGATCGCCCTTCACGCTGGCATTTCCAGGACTCTGATCCTCTAATTCGGTCTGAACACTCCATGTTTTGCGGGCCCAGCTCCAGCGTTGGCCAGCCGAGAGCCTCTGGCCACGGGGTGGCAATGTCTAGCTTTGCATCAGTGCCTTCCCCCGGCCAGCTTAACAAAGGAAGCCAGAAACCTGGAAAAGTAGCTCACTTTGTCCATTACCCTTCCTGTCCAGCTAAAATCTCTTAAATCAAACCAAAAAACAACCCTAACAACCCCAAGACCCACTCAAATAAACCCCCTAAAAACGGATGAGCTAAAACTCTGCAAACCCCTTTTACAAGGGCAAGCAAACCAGAGCTTTCCCCAGTCAGTATTGCAAAGTCCTATTGCAGAGGAAATTCGCTCCAGGAAAGCAAAAGAGCAGCTGCAGGGAGTAAAAAGAATTGAAGATAGTCATTCTGAACTACTTTGAAATGCGATAAACTGACTTGTCCACAAACAACTTAGAGAAAGTTGGCTGCTCTGAGGTACTATGCAGATTTATTTTGTAACAGGAATACTGCTGTGCAAGTACAGAGTCTGGTGGTAGAGAAGAAACCTACTGAATGAGGCTAGATGCAGGTGCCTGCTGAAAACTCTTGGTATTACTTTTAAGTGGTCAACTTTTGATGTCTACTTGTTTTGCTGAGAGAAATGCCCCATGAATTCTTCGTATCAACCTGCTGCTGCAGTATTCCAGGCAGTGACATTCAAAATATTCAACCTAAGGAACCAAGAACTTTTTCTGAAGATGTACCAAAGATATTAGTAGAGTTAGTAGCTGTTTTCCCAGTTAATGTAAATTGCCTGGCAGGTGTTATTCTCTGCTGAATGTTAACGAAATTCTCCTCTAAATATCTTGCTCCTAATGTTTTCCTGCATTCATTTGGCCATGTCAGATAATAAAGGTAAGAAAAATGTTTAATTTCACAGAATATCTATCTCACTCTGGCATTTTAATCACTGGGCGGCAGGCTAAGCTGCCTTTGCACTGACATACTAACTGGATTGTATCTTTCCATGAAAAGGCAAATTAAACACAAATACTCTGACTTACAATATTATGAAACTTGTATGCCACTTAGATGCTGAATTACTCTAGAGACTTATGTGTTGGGAAACTCTCGAAAATTGTCAGCAGGTGTTTTTCCTGATGCAGCAGATGTACAAAATCTGTTCAAAGTAGCCTTTCTTTGCCAAGTCAGCAGAAGGGAATTTCACCATTGCATGGAAAATATCTAATTTTTTGGAATTTGGAATGAGTGTAATAAATGGAGCATTTTTGCTTTTCTGAAAATAACACTGGTTCTTTCTAAATCTTTCCTGGAGTATATTTAACACTGTGGGTATCAGATACTTGTGTTCTATCAGTTAGGTTATGCACTGAGGGAGAGAGAAACTTCTCAGGATCCAATCCATTCCCAAGCTGGGGAAAGACTTTACAAAGAATCATGAACCATTGTCCTCATATTTGTATTTTGCTTAAGATGAAGATACATTTTTGTGTACCTGCCTTTGCTAATATATGCCATGGCTGCATGTTTGAGATGCAACACATCTGTTTCTTTCTCTCCCTCAAGAAGATTTAACCCATTGCTAGTGTAACTGTGCTTTTTGCAAAGCAAGAGCATGTGGGTACTAGGAGGTACTGAGATATGACTGTAACTGAACGTGAACCCTAACACTGGCTCCTTTTCTGGAGTTCTTGTACATTTTGACCTTTGGTCATGAATGGGTGAGGAAGGGTGTTTTTGGGAAAATTGGGGACTTAGGTCTAGTGATATGCCTACCCCCCAAGTTATTTTCTTCATTTTTCTACAATTTCTCTTAGCAATTCCTATCCATTTAATAATACAAAACCTTCCAAATCCAGATCCACTGTTCTTCAGTAGCAATGCAGCAAAGCATCTATATTTCCTTGAAATTCAAGTGTAAATAAATTACTTTTAGTCTACATTCCTTTAAAAAATATCTTCAGCCTTGAACAACCTATTGTTTATTGAGACAGTTTTATTCTCAATTCACAGAATCAATGAATTGGTAGGGTTGGAAGGGAGCTCTGGAGATCATCCAGTCCAACCCCCTGCCAAGGTAAGGGTCACCTAGAGTAGGTTACACAGGAACATGGCCAGGTTTTGAATGTCTCCAGAGAGGGAGACTCCATGACCTCCCTGGGCAGCTGTTCCAGAGCTCTGCCACCCTCAGCGTAAAGAAGTTCTTCCTCATGTTGAGGAGGAACTTCTTGTGTTATAGTTTATATCCATTGTTCCTCATCCTGTTGCTGGGCACCACTGAAAAGAGTCTGGCTCCATCCTCTTGGCACCTGCCTTTGAGATATTTGTGTGCATTGATCGGATCCCCTCTCAGTCTTCCCTTCTTAATTTAGACTTAAATTTCTGAGTAAAAATGTAAAATGTGTTCAGGATTTCTCTTATGTGTTCAGAGTTGATAGTCACATAACCACAGAATGGGTGAGGTTGGACATGGGGCATCTGGCCCAACCTCTCTGCACAAACAGAGTCAACTGAGAGTACACTGCACAGGGTTGTGTCCAGACAGTTCTTGAATATCTCCAGTAAGGGAGACTCCACACCCTCTCCAAGCAACCTATTCCAGTGCTCTGTCACCTGTACAGTAAAGTAGTTTTTCCTCATATTCAGGTGGAACTTCCTGAAAAGTTAGTACTAACCATGCAGAAATATCCAAATTATAAAGACACAGAATAGTGGAATAAATACATACACTCTACCTATGAAGCTATTCCCTGGAAACTATTTCTTCTTGACTTTTTAAATCTTGGCATAAATCTGTAGCTATTTCCTTGGTAGATTAAAGTGATGTGCACTGCAATTTTTTTTTAAATCTTGAGTCTTTGTCTCATATTGGTCAAGAACTACGTGGTATAAAGACACGGTTACAAATCAAGCATTCTGGTACTGATGAATTGAACTCAAGAGAAAACACTTGTAAATTGCTTACTAAGTAACCTGAAAACTGTTTTTCTTTTATGCTCTGCTGTAGGTCTGTCAATTATACACTGTATAACAGTTCTTTTTTCTGTTCTTCCTGCATACCAGAGATAACAGCAGTCTTACATGCAAACATACAGCTGAGTAAATAAGTTGTTCAGCATGAAATAATGTTAATTAGATGACTGTTGTTCTTTCTTTATTATCCAAGATGTCCCATTTTTTTAACTTATTGATAACTACAGGTTTCTTAAAAGCTTGAAATATTTGCAACTACAGGAAATTTCAAGAAAATCGAGGTGTGTGTGTCAAAAAGTATCTTAGCCTAAAAATCTGTCTTTTACTAACAAATTTTAATTGATGTCTTTGTTTCTGACATATTTTTTCTTCTTTCACAGTGGAATTTTTGTGTGGAATCACTTTGCTATTACATATTTCCTTTTTCTGCCTACCAGTTGATCAATGTGTATAAAGTTGCACCTGTGACTTTCTGGGTCATTAAAAAGATGACACACTTTCTTATTAAATCAGAGAAAAGTTGTCCTTATTGCATCATTTGCCAATTATGTTTGCTCTATTGCTTTCCTTTTTTAGACATCATTTTTACTTTTATGCCTGCCAGGCTTTTCATCACCCTTGCTGGTTCCTGGGTATCTGCCATATACCAGTTAATGTTGGAAGAAAATCAATCCTATTTCGAAGAATGAGTCTAGAGAAAAGTGTACTAATTGGCCAATGTTTATTTTAGACCAAATGAAGTCTGGTTACCTGTTCACTATTAAGCTTTAGTGACCAGGAACACTGATTTGCCAGAAAAGCGGGGGTTTTTTTAACAATGTGCTTTCTCCTATCAAAAATTATTGCTGTCATAAGCTTTTAAAAAATTTTAACTTGAGTAGGAAAGATGTTTTGAAGCATGCTACCAAAAGTCTGTGCCTGCTGAGCAAGCTTCATCTACTTGCGTCTTGTGGGGGTGGCACATCTTGCCATGTGTACACTCCGTGCTCTGACAAGGCTGAAGCAAAGAAACCTACAAGACTTCCAAGAGAAAAGCTGTGAGAAGCATGAACAACGTTTATTCTCTGCTCAAAATGGAGAAAAATGCCATAGGGAGCTACTTTTGAAGATGCTGCTATATCATGTCCAGTCTCCCATACTCACAGCAATCATATGGATTCAGAATTCTCTGTTGCTTTTTGTTAAACACATCCTTTGTAATTGGCAAGGGGTAAAATTTAAAAGCAGTGCTCTGAGCATGTTTCTCTATGGTTTTACTCTTTGTTAATGTGCAAATATCTGCAGTTTTGCAAACTGCTTTTTTAGTGCTTATCAACTTTACTTTCAAATCTATACCTGGATTACCCAAATGTATTTGTTGACCTTGTCTACACTGTGTCCTATTTTTAAATTATTTTTTATAAACTAATCCTGCATTAAATATGCTGGATATGGTTTATAGCAAGTTAAATCTAATATAAACTTCGAGCATTTAAAAATATTTATATTGTTGCCTTTGGACCTCTGTGTTCACAAGTCAAGGTTTTATTTTACTCAGTTGCTGAGACATGGAATTCTGATTTGGACAGTGTGCCACATTCTCAGTTCACATAAATCAGCCAAGCTCCATTAAAATAAAGCCCTAGATCTGGGTCAAATTAAGAATTTGAGATTTGGCTAAAGGTCTATATCTAGCACAACATTCCCTTGCCACAGGAGATAAAAGCTGAATGCTGAGGTCCTGCAGAAAGGCTCAAGTTGAATGGAATCATGGAAACAGTGAATGTGGGCTGAAAGACTGAATCTTCCTCCCATCTGGAAGCTCTGGTGTGTGTTTTCCCGTGTGAGAGTCTGAAGAAGTGGGTTACGTGGGCAGGGATGAACTGCAGAGATTTCCTCATTGTTGTGTTTGCACTAAACCATGAGGAGCACTTCTCCACAGGATGTAGAAGTTTTGGCATATTCCTACACATCCTTCTTGTTTGTCCTTTCAGTGACCTTCCCCTCTCCTTTACTGCTCTACAAAATATTAAAGGTTCTACTGGAAAGTAGGCTGCAAAGTGGGACACATTTTACAGGATTTGGTTTATAAGACCCGTTAGAGAGGTCTGATTTTGGAAGAAGATCACAAGTGCATGCTCTAAAACCAGTCTCTCACTTTCCCTGTAGTTCAAGACCGTACAGTTTTTTCCTTTTCTGAAAAAAATCCATCATCATTTATTGGCTGATTCATATTTCTGTAATTAGAGTCTTCTCCCATTCCACAGTTCCTAAGCCAAGTTACTGTCTGCTTTGTTTACACTTTCATGAAGCTAATATTTAGATGATTTTACTGGAATATGAGTTTGACAATTTCTGCTTGGATTCTTCCTTACTTTTGTCATCTTACACAGAAACCTTCCACAGTTCGTCAATCAGATAGACTGCATGAGAGACTATCAGTGAGGGGATAATTTTATTCCTCATTTAATTTTCAATACTGGGGAGTCAGGAAATCGTAAAACTGAGCCTTCAATTCTCCTGAAATATGGGAAAATATAAGAGAAACTGTGAGTGATTTTTATTTCTCAAAAGTTGTATCAAGGCATATTTTCCCTCATTCTTTTGTAATTTCAGAAATTGTAACTTAAAGCTGAAACACCTTAATAGAAAGGTTCTGATTAAGCAAGCACATGTATTTTCAATATCACTCAGCTAATTTAAAATACTCTTGAAACATCTAACTAAATATGCATCTAGGCTTTTATTAAAGTAACAATGCATGTGCGATATTCTACAGTGGTTTTCCACTATGGTCAAAGTAGTTTGGAAAATTCCAACATAGCAAAACCAGCCTCATGACACTTGTAGATCCTCTTTTTTATTATTATTTTTTAGCTAATACAGTGTTACTACACTGCTTTTAATGACTTTATTTCTACTCTGCAACAAACCCAACCATAACCTCTAGAATAAATTATTCAGACAATTCTTTCAGAGAACAACAAAAAATTAAAACTGTGCATTGGACAAGCACAGGACAGCAATGAATTTTTAATATCTTCATTGCATCTTCAAAAGTAGTATGTTTTTTTGTCGTGGTATTGATTATTTTTGCCATAGCAACTAAGGATAAAGCCATTAAACTCACTCCTGAGCTACCAGTAACACAGTTTAAGCAAAGAGACTCAAACTGGTAACTGAAGAATGCGCATGCCGATACGATTCAAGAATTTATTAGCTACATTCCCATAGGAAGTTTTTCGTAAAAATTACATGCATCAAAAAAGTAAAAAATGTACAAGAAAAAGTACCAAAAGAATTACAAAAAGATGGAAGATTTCAGAATTAAAATTTGGTATAATATGCCTATTTTCCTTATCTTAGGTACTTTTATTAATTTACTGCAGATCAGAAATTGTTCAAGTTTTTATTTTTTTGCAAACATAAAATTCATGTTAAGATTTTAGCCCTATTTTTATTTTGCTTCAGTTGACTGAAGTATTTATATTCACACAATACAAGGATGATTGGGACACTATGGAATATACATGAAACAAAGATAATTAATTGTTAGACCTCATGGAATAAAGTATCAAAGTTACAACCTTTGAGTTCCCCAGATCTATAGGTTCAGTGAGCCGAGTATAATGCGATACCTTCACAATCTTGGCCAATGTCTGAATTCAGGCATAAGAAAGAAGAACCTGTTAATTTTTACGGTCATGTTTAGTTTCTGTGTCCTGTATTACAGGGTATGGTGGAATATCAATGTCTGAAATAATCCATATCCTGAGGCAACACTTCTGAGTGAATGGTGGGAAACAAAATTGATTAAATTCATCCAGCATTAGAGAACATCTGAAACTAACCTGAAGCTATTTTCTTCCTTTCAAATTCTCAATCTGCTAAGGGGAGGTGTAGCTCTTTGCTGGGTGGGGTAAAGCATCACTTTTCATTTGGTCCATAATCTTCTGCACATTAAAATCATATTCATTCTTTAAATTCATCTTTCATGAATGAAAACGAACTAATAAAATCTCTGGAATAAATCACCATGCAAATAAATTTTCGTTACTGTAGAGACTTAAATCATGACTTAGAAGGAGGTTTATGTATTTATAATTGAACTTATTAAAATAAAAAACTTGTAACAAATTTATTTCACACATCCTTTTCCAAAGAACATATAAATTTGGTTCAATCCCAAGAGCCTACTCTTGGATGGAATTCTTTATTATTATAAAGAGTCCAGCAGAAAAGCACAAAGTCTGTGCAGTTTAGATTAACAACAATATTGCAATTCTTGGATTACCACTGTCCTTATACTTTGAGAAACCTATAGCAGTCATTTAGGTAACCACCTTTCCTCTGGAACCCCAAGGATCTCAGAAGTGGGATTCAATAAAAGAAACCCATAATATGTGCCACTGGCAGTAGGGAGTATCAAGACGATGGTAAACTGTCTTTGAACTCACACATCAGAGTTTTCCAGGATAAGTGCTTTAATGGGACAGTGGATGAAGGTAAAGTAATAAATGACAAATTTTTAAAACTGTGTCACTTCATACATCCTCTTGTATGGGAATACATGATGTAAACATGTGATTTATAAAGAATTTGAAAACAAGCAGGTTGGACTTCACACTATCAAAATGAAATCTACATGTCTATGATTTGCCTTCAATGGCAAATTGGAAGGGGCTAAATGCACTACTGAGGGCAGGATCAGAATTCAAATCTCTGAGAGAGGAAACTCGTGTTAAAGGCCTGTTACAGAAAATAGATGTGGAACGGCAAATAGCTGACTGGATAACAGAGGCGGATGGGGGTTTGTAATGGGTAACCAGTCAGACATTAATAAACATTTTCGCTGTAGCACAAAAATGGCAAGCTTCAAATCAGGAGAAGTGTCATGGACAACAGAGAGAAATTTATTCTCTGTCCAGTGAGATCTTGGGACTGTATCCAGTTTAGGCACAACTCAACACAAGAAACATGTTGACAAATTAGAGTACAAAGAGGACAATAAAACCGATAAGAAGTTTAGAAAATATGAACTTCGTGGAAGAGTTGAAGGAGCAATGTTTGTTTAGTCTAGAACAGACTGAGGGCAGATATAACAGGCTTGACAATGTAAAAGCCTTTTACAAAGAGGATGGCTCTTCTCATCTGCAGGGGAAAGGAAAACAATTTATACTGTATATTTTCATAATAAAAGGAGTACTTCATTAAAGTACCAAGATCTATCACATATGGAGGGTTTTCTTCATTGCAACTTTTTAAAAACAAACTGGATAAATATTTTTTTAATATTTGGTGTCCTGGCTGTAGGTATTTCTGCCTCAGGGCACCAGGGTTGCGCTAGATCCCTAGGGATCCTTCTGATCTTTTGCATTTGCATGCTTTCAGGATTTAATTTGACAAAATAGAACAACTTTAGCTGGAGGGATCAGAAGACTTCCATCTGTAAATGTCCCAGACTACAGTGGAAAGAAGCCAAAGGAGATGGTGATTCAGACTCTTTCATGTCTAGTTGTCCAAGCACTAACTAAAAAGGCATTATTTCACTTGGTTGTACTCTGTAGGGATAAACCATGCTTACATCACTAGAGAAAGAGATAGGGGAAACCTGTTTTCTTTCAGATTTCTAAGGCTATAGCCATATCTTTGGCACTGTCAGTACTAATGTGTTTGTGACCAGTGACAAAGCTCTAAGTGTCATGGGATTTAATCAGGTTGAAGAGTTCAGGAGAGATTTTGAATGGTGGTTATACCAAAACACTGGATAGATGCTTAGTAAGGAATGACGTATCCTACAGTGGCTGAATGGCCTTTGGTATACCCAAGCTAAACAATAAAAAATCGTTTTGGAAGATTTAGCTTTTTCATTGTATTATTCTTGTGCTCAGACAAGCTTAGTGCTTGTGAATGAAAGTAGATATGACAGCAAAAGAGACAGACATAATTTCTTTATCTGTACAGGCACAGCACAGGCACAGCATGAAATACATAATGCTAAAAGGCTCTCTCAGTTTATGGGAGGATAGTTTAGTCTCCAGGCTGATGCAGAAACAATTACTTACTGAGACTGATGATTCTGCTATGGGTGCCTGTCCACTGGGAAATGAGTTTGAGAGAGGAGTATAGGCTAATGAACAGTTCTCACTAACGTCTTGGACTGTAAACCCATAATTTAGAACAGAAATGTTACATCGATTGCACATTACTGGTTTGTTCAGAAATTCATTTCCACTACTAAAACATTTTTATAGGCAGAATTGCTGCACATTTTTATTTCAGCTGAATGTAAGACTCCCTAATGGTAACTGAAAAATGAAGGGACTTGCAAAATTTACAGTATTTATCAGGAAGAATCAGATGCAATAGTGGGTGAAGCATGACACAATCTTTTCTAGTAATTTTTCTTGTTATTTGTTTCTTCTGGCTTACATCTCTTTTCTATCCACCACCCTCAATGAAAATATTTCGAAGTACTATTGTGTGAGCTAGACAGATGAATGGTCAGATATTCAGCACCTGACACCAAAGCTCCAGAACTCCAAAGTCATGCTTATCAGCTGCTTAAAGCAATCTGAAGCCCACAGATACTTATAATTTTGGCCATTGGATTCTCTTGACTGATGTTCTTCCTGTGGTGTAACCTTAGTTTCTATATCATGAATAGCTCAAACCTCAAATCTAAGTCCCATCAGAATCTGCTAACAAGATATTCCTTTGTTTATTTTGATTGACATCTCAATCCAGAAAGCAGTTTCAAACTTCCTTAATAAAGCAGTCTTTTAAAAGGACTAACAGCAACAGGTTGCCCTCCCTAATCATCAGGCACTGTTAATTTTGGGAAAGAGGTAATAGAAGATGGAGGAAGTTCTATCAGTATGTTCCAAGCAGGTCAATTATACTGTGAAATCACACAGCGCCTCTCTGGCTTTGTGGTTTCCCACAAACTGATCGACACCGTTACTGAATATCTTAGTATTTATCCAAAGGTCCCAGATAATCATAGGTGGGCTTTGCACTTCCAAAAGCAGATCCTTATTGGAATAGAAGTTTTCTTTTGGAAGAGGAAGTCCCACCTGTAACACAGGCAATTTCCATGTGCCTACTTTTGCTGGATCTCAGTTGTATGTGAAGTACAGTGATCCCAGTGTTGGAAACTTCCATTACACATCCAACTGACTTTGTTGATTGTCCTATATTGGCCTTTCAGCCTTGGGCACTGTGGTTTGAAGTTGATGAAAACTCAGGCAAGCACCCTGCAGACTAAAAGACAACTGCTTTTTCAATGACTACAATATTTCTCCAGTAACACTGCAAAGGTTAAAAAGGTGCACTCAACCATTCCATGGTATTAAATCAGTAATATGTGCAAGAAATTATTTCTATCACTCCATAACTCCAAAAATATAGATTAATGAGAGCCTTCTTGTGCTTAATTCACAGAGTTCATGCTACTGTGCTAATTTTGTCACCTGAGAGATTTGTTGTAATTGAGTTTGGTCTCCTATTTCAGGTATAAACCAAGAAATATACCCTAGAAAGTACACCATTTTTATCCACTGGGTTTATCACTTTCATTGCCAAGGATAATATTTTCGAAATTGAAAAACATGCAGGCTTTCTTTTCATACTTGCTGAAAAAAAATTTCCACTGCTACACAAACACAAACACACCAGTGAGCACAAACCCTCAGTGAGGTAATGGCAAAGCTCAGAAGCAAGTCTGCAAGAACTAAGATTTGCTTATGTGAAGAAAAAATGTTAAATTTATAGGCTGGGTGCTGACTGCTGTCTTCCACAGGTGCTAGACATAATTTAGCAATAGAATTTTTTTTAATGACGGCATACATTTTTTATTTCTGTTTGCTGTTATTTTTAGAATATGCCTGTCACAAGACCTTGAACCTAATTACTATCTTCTGATTAGTCTTACTGAGCTTTAATTGTACTGGATACAATTAATCTTACTTTAATTATAATGGATACCCATAGTTGTGCTTGAAACTAGCAGACTGAAAAGACAACACTAAGGCTGTGGTTTCCAACCATCATGTTTGCCCTTATATGCCATAAGGGATAATGTGGTCCTGGTTCTGGTTTTAAGGATAACCAGCAAATTACTATAAGCAGTACAGATGGGAAATTATTTTAAAATATCTTTTTTTAATTAAAAATTTCTTTAGTTTTGGTGAAAAAGTAAAATATATAAAATACTGGGAAAAATAATATATTTAGTATAATTTTTAATATCAGAAATGTGCAGAATTCTTCCTCTTTCTATAGGATTGGTGACTTAGTGAGGAAAGAAGAGTGAGATCAATAAATTATGTTTTTATTAAATTTTAAATTGAAAATTCAGTAATTCCAAATGCACCTTGAGGCAAAATGGCTATTACCATGCATATGAAAGCAGATGACTACAAGAATATTTTGTCTGTGGGTTTCATAAAAATGAATTTCTGAGGTAAATTTTATCTCTCACTAATGGAAAATTTCTGTGGATTTATGAGCCATTTTGAGTTATGAAATTATACCAGTGCTGATTATATTTGTCCATGGAAAATCTTGACCTACATCATGAGACCTAAAGGAAAGCAAAACAAATCCCATTTTTCTGTAGGAGAGAACTATGAAGCTGGTTGGGAGAATAACAGCTTGTGTAAATGCGTTTCTAACCTCTCACATAAACAGCTTCTGGGATGTCTACCCAGACCGTAACAGAGCAGACACGACAGAGAACAAATATCCCTAAAGAGAACCAAAAATTGCCCCAGCAGGTCTGAAAAGAAACTCTTTCACACATATGTCTATATACTCTCATGTGTGTATACAAAATTATCTCTGTAGAATGAAGACCATAATCCTCTTCCCTAAAATGTTATAGTCTAACAGAAAAGGTGACAGAACTACTAAGAATTAGGAACAATAGCTAATGATAGATATGGGCCACAGAAAACATCACACCATACTGAAGCTTCTAAATGAGGAAAGAACACATAATTAAAAAAACAAACAAAAAACCCAAACCCAAACAAACCCAAAAACATCAACCCCCCCCCCCCCCACAAAAAAAAACACAAAAAAA
>VZTD01003970.1:3904003-4033464 GCA_013397725.1 Rhagologus leucostigma | reverse complement strand
TCTAAAAGAGGAAAAAAAACATAAAAAAAAAAACAAAAAAAAAACCCAAACCCAAAAAAACCCAAAAACACCACCCCCCCCCCCCAAAAAAAAAAAAACAAATCAAAACAAAACTCCATAAAATGACCATCACAAGTACCAGAGCATGGACTGCAGAAATCACTAATCACAGAAATTTTCTGGCTGCAGAAATTCAGAGCTTTGTTCTGTCTTTCCATTCAAGAGTCTGGACATCTCTGACTCAAGTTATGCATAAGCATTTATTTCAGGAGCTCCTTGGGAAGGAAGCCACATGCAGTCTCTTTCCCCAAGACCTCACACAGCTGATGTCCTAAAAATGCTTCCTGTGAACAAAGCTGTTACCTCTGATGGTTCCTTGGGAAATGAAACACCCTACAGAGTAAGAGTTTGCAGTGCATTGCCATGTAACCATGCCCGATGGGTCTTCTATCTGCACGAAAACAAGATACATATATGTGATGAATTAAAGGTAACACACTCCCAAGCCCAGCTGAGCGCTGCTTTATCAGACTCTGAGAAATGAAGAACATGTTGCCAGTGATTTAAGGATAATGTAGTTCAAATTTTTTTTAAGATAATCTCTGCCTTCCTATGAAAGCTATAGTGATAGCACTGGAGTAAGGGATAATGAGACTAATATAAAAAAAAAATAGAAAGCATACTGAAAACCAGCTGCTTGAGCTTATTTAAAACTATGTATACAATCAGAAAATGGTAACAATTTATCTGTCTATAGCATGTCAGATAATTTCTAGGTCAAAACCAAAATGAAAGACCAGAATTCCTGGTACAGCAGAATTTTCCACTATGTTGCACTGTAACATGGCAATTTCTTTGAATTATTATCGCATAGAATATTCTCCTATCTATCAGGGTTTAAAACTCATCATTGAAGAGGCCTGACCCAATGCCAGATGGAAGCAGTGTAAAAACTACAACCGACTTGAGTGAGAGTTAAAACCGTTCTTGAAAAAGGAAGCCTGTTGTGAATAAAGTTGCTTCCTTATGGTATGGCTTCCCTTGAATGGAAGCATATTTCCACAATTAGAAGTTTTCATTAACTGCTACTAGCCTTAATGAAGCATACAAGCTGAAGGCCCTATATTACCTTCTTTGCTCCGTGGCAAAATCATGGCTGCTAAATCTCACATAATCTACTGATAACTACTTCCTGAAGGACTTTTAGTAACATTCTTGAAAGAAACGGTGAGAAAAGAAACAACAATTATTTAGAATTAAAATGTGTATCAACGGATATCACACTGGAGGTATTAAAGAGAAAGCTGGCAAAAAAAATTGCAAATAATATATAAAATACTGGGAGAAGAGAGATTAGAACAGTTCAAGGTCCTTAATTTCATACACATACACTGAAATAATTCTAGGTTCTTCCTTTCTGAAATTATACTTTCTTCCATCCCACAATCCAATTGGTATCATCAGTTTGGTGCTGGTGCAGTGGAATGGAATTGATGACACAGAAGGATCCTTGCCCAACCCAAATGAGTCTATATAATCAATTTTTAGCTAACACAGATTTTTCTGCCTCTCTGCTAATCCTTGCTATGCAGGATATGTTCCTTTCTTAAGGGAAGGGATATTCCTTACATTTTAAAAAACACAACCCTTTGAATGCAAATAAAATGACTAATGCTTCTTAAGCTCACAGTGGTTCCATGCAGTAACTTAAATGAGAGGCTGTTAGCTCATCTGTGACTGAAAACCAAAACCAGACGGATTAGCTTGTTAGAGTTCTCACAACACATAGCTATGAGTTATGATCACGGTGGGGAATATATTTCTATTTCAGTTGCCTTCTTTTAAGCTTCTCTTTCAGCTGTTTCATTATATTGGGATTTTAGAAAATGGTTGCATCTAATCTCTCTTTAAAAAGTTTTACTGAGAAAGAGGGAAGGAGCAGATGTTATTTTCAAATGTGAAAATCTGGCTAAAAAGATGAAACACAAGTTTGCTAGCGACAATTCATAAACCCCACACGTTCTTCTACTCTCTCTGCTGTCAAAGGAAAGCCAAGTTTGAAAAACAGTTACAACACAAAAGAGAGATATTCGCCTCCTTCTAAAAGTACATTCTTCAAGTCTTTGCATAATTTAGGATAAATGAATTAATGTAAGATGCCTGCTGGTCACTGTTCTCTGTGTGTACATGAAACACCTAATGAAACAAACTCATCAAAAGAATTTGGCATAAAGATACCAACAGTGTGGATGGTAATGGGCTTTATTAGGGAACAGGCAGCTCAATATCCGGCTTGGTCAGGACAGGACAACTGTACGCAAGACAAAAAGCAAAGCTTTATATGTGTAAGGAAGTTTTAACAGGAAAATGACATATATTGCATTTCAACTCATAAATGCACTGTTTTTTGTTGTAAAGAGCTTCTGCTCTGAGAGTTCTGGCAGCAGAAGTGTGCTTTGAGCTCCTCTCCTGTTGATGCTGGAGTCAGCGGGAATGCCTCCACTGCTGTGAGAGAGTGGATATGCTGGATTGTTCAGCGTGCTTTAGGAATGTTCTAAACCCCCCTCCAATTTCTTTGAATCTGATAAGTAGTGTGGATGCTCAGTGCCTGACAGAAATTCCTGAAAATGTTCATCAGGACCCATCATACCAACATCTTTGCACTGTACAATACTCCTCCACTGTAACTGCTCTGGTGACTGCCCTGCCTCAATCCCCAGCTGTCGAGCAATTGCCACACCTGCTTTGCCTTTACTTGGGCTACTGAGACTACAAAGTAACTTCCCACTGCAGAACTCTAGAGCTCACAAGCTGATCAAACTTCACTGTCTGTATTATAAAATTTGTGTCTTGGATACATATCTAGTATCAACTTCACTGGTTTTATCAGGGGTGTAGATATCCATCTACAGGACTGAGATAAAAATCAGCCGTTAGATGAGCATAAGTTTTGATTCTGACCAGCTTTGCTTTTATTTGAAACAAAATAATGCAGTGTGGATAGTGTCAGTTTGGAGGGCTATTCAGTCTCCCAAGCTGTTGCCTTTACTTTGTGCAGCTGATCTGATTCTCATCTAAACCCAGGGAAAGATTTATGATGTCTTCTGTGAAAGATGAACTAAACCCTTTCCAAGCTCTCAAATGAAACAAGACACAATGCATGCGATTTCTCTCCCCTAATTTCAAGGTCTGAATTCAACTGCCTAAGTATCAGAGCAGATTGTGATTTTCAGCACTTTAATATATTCAAGACGTTTGCAAGGGTGCCAGGAAAGATGGGGTATATGAGAGAGCTACGCTTTTCTGGAGTGCCAGTGCCCTTTTGTAGGCCAGATAGAATGCAGCTCAGATGGCAACAGATCCACATGTGTGCAGCTGGATTGAGTCGTAAGTAGTTGCAGAGGACATGTCTACGTGTAACTCAAATGTCCAGGCTAATCTGAATATTAATGGAGTTAACATATCAGTAAAATACATAGAGTTATTTCCCTAATCTGAAAGTAGACACCCACATTTGATGAAATAAATTGCACCTTGAATTCAATGGATGATATTCGTGAAATGAACTGAATGTTCTGCTTGTCTTGAACTAAAGATTCTGTTCTTCTATAACCCAAATTTCATAACAATAAAAAAGTTAGAGCCTTTGTCTTGTGTTTGATAACCAACACTGAGCCAAAGTTTTCATTTTTCTGCCAGTGCCTCCAGCTTGATGCACAATGATTTTCTCTCCTCAGAGAACTGTAATGGCTCTCCAGATCATGTAATTTTCTATATCTCCTGCAAATTGTGTAAAACTGTTTCATTGTAACCATAGACTTAAGTATCTAAGAGGGAGCTTTCAGACCAAAGAGACAGACTTTCTAATAAGACATCTAAATTCCTTATACATTTTTACCTTTTCACTAGCTAACTCAGTTTGATCTTTCTAGTTGTGTCTTGAAAGCTGTATTTGTATTCTGGAAGTTGTATGTATTCTGGAAATCTTAGCCTGCCTGCATAGTAAAGAACTGAGTTATCAGCCATTGATTTAAAGGTTTCTTAAACTGTGAGGCGCTTTCAACTCAGACACCACAAACACTTAGGTTATCATCTCTCCAGATTCTGTACAGCAATGCAGTCTCAGAGTGGCTAAAATCCGGATGGCAGCTGTGATCTCAAAGGACTGCTGGATGCTGCAGTGAAAGGGTGGTAGTGATTCAGAAGACAGCAGTCTTCCCTCCAAGTGCCTGAGGTGCTTCAAAGAGCACTGCTGAGTGCTGCTGAGAAAGATAAACCTGACTCTTGGTGGCCTGTGGTCAATCAAAGATCTTATTGAACATTTCACAAGGGAAAAGACACTGACCTCAGTGTCCTGGACAGATTATACAACATTATTAAAACCAAGTCCAGAACTTTTTGGGTCCAGTTTTGTATTCCTCACGCAGTGTTAGGTGCCAGGATTTCTCCTGGTGTGCTCTGGATTCAAATGAGCTCTACAAACAAAAAGCTGCATTGGACTTGGCCCTGGGTTCAGCTCCCTTCTAGATCTGCTGTCAGCTGTGCATTGGGAAATTCACCCACAGCAGATGGGGTTTTGTTCTGGTTTGGTTTTGATGCTGTCAGGTGAGTGGGAGTTATTTGAACTCCAAAGACTGAAGTGGAAATCAAAAAGCAACCAAAATCCCAAGTGATCCTGTCCACAAGCAGATGTTTTTAGACCATGGCCATTAAAAAGCCTTTATAAGAAAATGTTAACTACAATAGAAAAACAGATTGTTGGCACTTAGTGCACTTCAAGAAAAGAGCATTACAAAAATGGGGGAAAAACATATTGGTGTTGCTAAATCATACTTATTTACTAAATATTGATACCAGATGACTTCCTATTTGTTGATAAAAACATTTCAACATGATAAATGCTTTCATCTAAAAGGTTTTTTTGAAACATATAAGGTGGGGAATATTTAACAGGAGAAAAACAACAGGAAGGGTAGGTTGGTTTATATAAGAACAAGCAAAACTTTTGAAAGTATCTTGAGCATGATATGTAGGGACAAACATCATCACGATTCACTGGGTTGGTTATACCCTGTGGACACATCAGACAAACTTGACTGCAGTCTGTGCCGGTTTGGCCAAAATCTAGTAATATAGCCCCTGAGAGAAAACCAGGTTGTAACCACCCTTCCCCCCCACAGGGTTCGGGAAAAAAAGGAAATTTTTCCTCGAAGGAAAGTGAAAGAGATAACAACTATTTATTTTAACAAACACACAGGAAAAGGATAATGATGCTAAATAATGAATTAAAACCCCCGCTATAGAGAGAAACCTGGGAAGATTTCAGAGTCCTTCTGTAGGTGTGGTCTCTCTCCTCCTCGGAGCTGGTCGGTGCGGGCGTGGGCCCACCCCCGGGCCTCGGGGAGAAAATTCTCCTGATGTGTTCTGATGTTGTTGAAACAGTTCAGAAGAGAAGAAGGGAAAAACCCGAAGTCCCAGGAAACAAAATTCAGCTCTCCGTCTCACGCCAAGAGGGAAAAAAAAAACCAGCTGGCTGAAGAAAAAGCAAGCAGGGTGCTCCCTTCGTGCCTTTCCGCAGTCAGAAAACAACTGAGGTGTGTAACCTCTGTGTCCTTGAGAAGCTGCTTTGGAAAGTTCATCTGGTTTTTTTTTTTTCAAGCTCAGTTTAAAGGCACAGAAAAGGCACAATATTACTTTTTGGGCATAGAGCATGATAGGGGATACACATAATGGAGTCACCCCAAGACACAGTCCCAGTCCAAACACAGGCTGGAAGAAGAATGGATTGAGAGCACCTCTGGGGGAAAAGATTTGAGGGTGTTCATGGATGAAAAGAGACCTGTGTAACTTGATAAATTATATAATTTATGTGAGTGAAGTTCATCACATCCAAATCAGATGTCTGGGATAAGAGTCACCTCTTTAAATGTAGGGGGTGAATAAGGCAGTGGGTGAATGGAGGAAACGAGGAGATTCTTCAAGAAGCTGGATGAGAAGACAAAGGTAACATTAAACAAAGTATTTCTGAGGAGACAACCTCTGAAGAACTCGAGGAAGTCGCTACTGACAGGTTAGATGGAAAGCCAGGAGGGTCTCCTCTCACCTTCTGGGTGAGAATGGCATACAGCTCTTTTCCTTGCTTTCAGGATGAGTTCTCCAATCCTTACACTGCTATATAAAATATGACTAAATCTTCATCTCCTTCAAATCTTCTAAAGAGAAGATTTTGGCAAATGTACGGTCAGGGATGATACTCAGATGCCTCAGTGCAGAAGCTATTTCAGTCCAGGGTTTGTTTCACTGCAGTGACTTCCAGCCGGCAATGTCGCACTTGGCCTGTTTCTAGGATTTTCAGCTACCTGGTTGTGAGGAATTCCATCCCCTCTCAGTTTCCCATGTCTTTGTAGCCCTGTGTAACACCAAACACCTCATTTGCCTTTGAAAACTGAAGCTTGCCCTAATCCTACTAAGAGTGCAACACCTTCTTCCTTCTCTAAAGATAGCAGGAAGGGCTGGGGAAAGCAGGACTGGAACTTTGAGGCTCTTTGACCTGACTGAATGGCAGTCCAGTGGAGAAAAGTGAATTCCGTTTGGGACCTGAGTGGTTTACTGCTGCTGTTCCTGAACACCAAGAAACTGGCAGAACCATAAAAGAACTGTCCTTGCAACTCAACCTGCCAAAAACGTCCAACGTTAAGAGGTTTGTCTGTGGAAAAGCTTCATGAGTCTGTGCACCACTAGACAGGGAATTTTTGAATCTCTGTTCTTCCTTGCAACAACAAACATCATATTACTTGTTTATTTTCAGATTTAATCTCAATTGCAAATACTGATATATTCATCTTGTTCTCTTCCATATGTAGTCACTGCTCTTTCCTAACAACTCTGAAATGCAGCTGCTCCATGACAAGCAAAGGATGAGGAAACAGGCATGCATGACTCCTTGACTAGTAAAATTTTCCAAAGACTGGGCCAGGAGCACACAGAAGTCCTGCGGATAGCAGTAAATACACATTCCCTTGGGTCCTTTGGAGTGAAGGGAAGACAAGCATCTCCTCTTTTTCCTCTCTCATGCAAAAAAATACCCTTAAAATACGCACGTTTCCAAACACATTTTATGCTCCAATTTCACTATAGAAATATGATTCAGTAATTTCATTATGCAAACTCTTCTAATTTAGAGTGTCAATTATTTATTCTTCTTTTACCCAGTCATCACCAAAAAAAGCCATGATGGTTTTAGCTTATTTGGATAAAACACACTGATAAAAGAATTTGGTGAGAATACTGATTAAACCCATTTTTGTTTTCAGCATGAAACACTGTGGGAGATTTCCTATGCAAGTCAGCCCTTGGCCCCAAATGGAAGAGGAGTGTGAAGCAGACATGAAAGAGGTACAGCTCCCATCTGTCTTTCAGTGTGGCTTTGATAACGATACACAGAATTTCAACAGGCCTCTACGTGGAGGGGGTGGCAAGCAGAAAGCCTTGTCGTGAGCACTGGTGAGTTTTCACAGATAGGCACCCGTGGAGACAAACCAGAGAAAAGTGATTAATGAGCTGGAATAACACGATCTTGAGGAGTACTATAGTTTGTGCTACAATGTTTCTTCACACTGCACACATCTGTCACAAACAGGCTCATGAAATCATTTGCTGTTTGCTGTATCTGCAGAAACATTCTTCGTGTGCTGACATCACACCAAACGTGCCAGGATAAGCAAATGCAACCCTGTGGCAAACAGCTCGGACTAACAGTAACACCTGCCTTCTTAACTTGCTCTGGCCAATTATTTCCCAGGGCTGAGCTAATAAAAATGCCCATAGCTTGGGTGAGAAGGTGTAACAACCACCTCTGCAGTCCAGCCCTTTCGCTCAGAGCTATTCTGAGTCACATGATTGGGCCGAGGGCTCCAGTTTAAAACAGTAATGGTGGCAGACTGTGAGAAAACTGCTGCTTCCACATCAGCAGCCCCATCTACCATGGGAAGTGTCACTTTCTTCACTTTTTTTTCAAGCATCTGTTTTAAGTCAGCATAAAGGAGAGGATACTGGCCCTTTGGACTGACCTTATCTTTTCCACACTTGTTCCCATGTTCTCCTCTTTATGGTTCCTCTCATCCTGCCAACCTCCTAGCAGGCTTTTGAGTTCTGCTAGCTCCTCGCTTCTGCCATCATTCAGTCTTCACAGCGAAAATTGAGGCTGCTTTATAATTTTCCTCATTGTGCTTATGTTGCCTTTTCTTTAATTCCTCAGAAGAAGCCCTACTTATCTTTAAGTTTTTTAGGCGTCTAACTTAACCCAAAATTTCCAACTCTTGTAATTTTATGGAAAATCTTGAAAATGTGGTATTTTTCTTCAAACATTAACTACTGCAGTAATTTGAGACTTTCCATTCCATAATAAAACAAATTTCCAGTCCTCATTTCACAGAGGGTAGCTCAAAAACACAACTCCCAGGCTTATAAAAAGAAGACCATAAACACACACCCCCCAAATACAGGTTATTCATTTTTAAACTCATAACTAGGAAAACACTCAGGAGTTTGAAAAATTGAGGTTGGAAAGACTCCTAAACCCACCTTTTTTCAGCAATCTTTCTTTGAACTGATTGTTTAATTAGAAAAATTTGATGAGAAAAGCATCGTATAGTCTAGGCAAGCACCATTTTTATGGTAAATCCCCTAACCCTTTCCAAGTTAAATTGAACAATTTGTCCTTTCAAGAATTAAAGAGAAGAAAGGTTTCTTCATAAATTTTAACTTTTTTGTTTGATTTCTATAATTAATTCTATATTTGTTTCTGTAATTAATTCTACAATTCTGTTCCAGTCTTCCAATCCCCATCCCTCTTGGCACCCACCATGCAGACCCTCTGACAGAAAGATTGGCTCATATCCAGTGACATCCACACCATCCTTCCACAAAGCCAAGACACCATAAAAAGATTCATAAGATCTGCAGGCCCCTGAACCTTGTTACTCTGCCAACAAGGAAAAAACCAGTCACATAAAATGGGATGGTACCAAGAAAAAAAAAATAGGGAGGAGGTGGAAAACAGAAGGAGGTTGATTTTGGGATGTTTTAGAAAGTATGCACAGTTCTATACTGAATACAGAGTGATACAAATAAGACAGCACAAAGGGAGCAAGTTGAGTTAATACATGGAATCTGCACTTTTAAAAGAGTAACTAATGTACAAGAAGTCTTTTCTTACTTGCTGAATAGAATTTAATATAACATAGTTAGTATAGCTCTATCCACAGTATATCCTCCTTTTGGCAAGATTCTCTAATCTTGCCAGTCCTTCCAGGAGATAATACATGCCATCTGGAGGAAATGTTTCTATTTCCCCCACCCTCCCATCTGTTATATATTTCTCTTTGATCCCCCCACCCTCAGCACGTTATCCTCTGATCATCCCTAAACCTCAGACTCTAGCTGTACAACCATTTTCACTTTCAGTCTCACTGAAATTCTCTTTGGGTTTTGCCTTGTGGTCTTATCACACTACTGAAACTACTGGTCTGCAATAGTCTCAGCTGAATCCATCTCTAATTCCAATCCATCTCTTTCTTTCTTTTATCTTGAAATTCTGAGTGGGCTTCCTGAACTCATTTAAGGACTTCTGCTATCCAATCATATACTCTTCAATCAGGCTGATTGTCTGCATTATGGTGACACAAACAGAAATAAAGTAGGAAGGGAGTTCAAGATCCTACCTATCCAAGACAGGATCTGTTCTTTCTGGAGTAATCTCTGAACAGTAACTATGTAAGCTTTCTTATAAACAAGGTCTTTAAAAACAGAGATTCCACATATTGTCCACAAACTCAGCTCCAGTCTTTTGCTATCTTTATATTTGAAAATAACCTTATATTTGAAAAGTCTCTTTACACTGAAGACGGTCTTTGTAGTACCAGTCCTAAAATCTCCTAGGAGCATTTTGAGTCTTTTTCTTCTTGAGCTACCCCAGTGAACACGGATAACAGCTTGTTACTCTCTTTCAGCAACCTTTTACATATTTGAATACTCTTATCATGTTCCTTTACTGTCTTCTTTTGTCCTAGACTAAACAATTTCAGGTCTTTAAAGTTTAGCTTTAAGTCATATTTAGAAAGCTCTAATGATTTTATACTCTTGTGGATTTTCTCCAACTGATTCATGTACTACTTTTTAAGCAGCAAATGCAAATCTAGGCACTGAACTCCAACTGAGACCTTACAAGCAGTGAGGAAAGAGGAAACATGAGGGGTGAGGTGGTGGGGTCTCTCATAAGCTTGAAAACTTACATGGGGAACTGTACTGAGCCAGTCAGCCCCTGTTTCACTACCGGATTTCTCATTACCTGCGTCGAAGTGTAGCACTCTGCAGTTGTTCTTATTGAACTGCATCTTATTTACTGGAAACACTTCTCCATTTAAAGAAATAATTTTAAATTTCAATTTTTCTATTCTTTTGTCTTGCACTCAGCTGCAGGAACCATAACAACAGTGCTGGACACAAGATACGTTCCTATGGAAACATCCGACATAATTTCTGATGGACTTTGAAGGACTGATGGCTATTTGGACAGCAGAATTCCAAGAAGTTGTGCATTGTGAAGTTTCACACATGTTAATTTCAATGTCTGCTTACAAAAATATTATCAAAGATGTTAGTAATATCGTTATGTGGTTATATGACACCCACGGCTTTTACGTAGCCTACAATACCTATTATTCTATTGTAGATGAAATTAGGCTTGTGAGACAAGGTACATTCTTAATCATAATGTCTGTTTATTACTTTATGGTCTTCTGAAGGCTAATAAACTGACTTTATTTTCACTCTACTGTGAACTACCCTTCTAGGTTGATTCTGGCAGTTCATTAAGAGCATCCTAAGGTGAAATGCATTGGCCCAGCCAAGTACAAAACATTTTAAAGTGACTCCTTAAACTCATTCCATATAAATTAATTCCTCTTTAATGCACTGTGTCCTTTCTGATGAGCAGGATGTTGCAGGATATGTATATTCACAGGGATACATCAGCTGAGATTAAGTTATTTGAAATTCTAGGCAGTTGTTCAACAGCAAAGAAGCACATGGAGGGGAAAGAAGCAAAATCCCATTTACGTTTGCATGTTTTTCTCCGATTCACTGTAGCCATTTATGACAAGAACAAGGAGTTTCTATGACTCACAACCACTTCCATTTGACTGCTGGTTCCACAAATTCGAATCACACACAATCTGTGAGCTAGAGCAGATGCAGCGTGGGCCTGGCAAAGTGTCTTGTCAGAAGAACCCACAAAAGCGTGGTTTGACTTCAAGGAGATTCCTCTTTCTTTCAGATAGCCCTATACATACTGAACTGATAATAGCTGTTGTCACTGCTTACTCTTCGGAGGCCAGCAGGAGGTAAGGATCAGTAGATCAGTATTTTCAGAGAACTGCAAACTTTGGTATTCTGCTGAGCAGTGACTCCACCTTAGGTCTGCCAAGCCCTTCCAAGCCCCCTCAGCAGCCACCTGAGCTTGCACGGTGCAGCAAGGAGAGGGGGCTGCAAAGCAGGAAACCTGCACTCCTAGGTGGGTTTGAACTTTCCTGTCTTTTTGCTCCTGCAAAAAACCAAAAGCTTCAAACGCTATATAAGAAAACTAAATTTTGCAGTGTAGATAGAATATTTACCTGCAACACCAAAACATCAAAGCCAAATCCCTGTTCTTGATCAGAAAGATCAGAGAATTGAAATTGTCTCCTACAGCTCAGGAAAAAAGCCTGAAATTTTGCTCCTTGGATTTCATGGAGGGAAAAAACAAAGGGGTCTTTTCTTTCCTTCTTTCCTTCTCCATTCTTCCCTCTTCAAACACATATTTTGACCTACACTCTTGTCTCCTTATAAACACCATCACACATCAAACAGCTCTTCAAAACAGAAGTTGTCTTGCTATGTTCCTCTGGACACCTTTCATTTTTATGAATCAGTATTTTCCAATAAAAAAAGAGATTCTTATTTTGTTCCCAAACACCTGCTCAAATGTACACTTATCTTTTGACTGCAGAATAACTTAACGATAAAATCTGAGATACAATTCCCCCTTCCACAGCTAGAAAAAGCCTGTTAAGACTGTAGCAAAATTTATAGCATATGATTTCTAGGCCAGTTCTGTTATTAGCAGTCTCAATTTCCTCTCCTTAAACATACTAACACAAACTGTTCTTTTGGCTGGAAAAGGAGTGAAGAACAGAGCAGGCTGTGGCATTTCCTTCAGATCATCCTGCTTCTGTGCCAAAAGCCTACCTTTTCTCTCCTGTGCCAAATGCAATGAGTTCAGAATAGCTGAATACATGTTAGAGGAGAAAAAGCTCTGGATTTCTTAATTTGCTGTCAGTATGCTTTCAGAGCATTTCTTGAATAGACTTCTGGATTCATTAACATTTCCAAAGATTATTTACTGCCATCAGTTTCAGCAGAACACAGAAAAGAAAAATTACTCCTGCTTTTCAATTACTATTAGGGGATGCAAGAAAGAGAAAGAAATTGTCCTGAAAAGTCTATTTCTAGGGCCCAGCTTGCCTGGCTTATGAAGACAGCTGAGAAAGTTCTCACTTTGTTTGAACTGATGTGTTTGTGAAAGTCCTATTTCTCCTCCCACCTCGTCTTTTCTTCTGTAGTGTCCAGTCTTGAAAACAAACTGACAGATGTTCTCTTGGATCAGCTTGTGAGACTTGAAATGCCAGGAGTGCAAACAGACTTTAGCTGTTTAGTTCAGGAAATGAGATGCAGACAATCTGATAAATAAACAGTGTTTATTACTCCAGTTTAAAGTACACTTTGGATTTCTTTTCAAAATACTCCTACGAGGAACTGAGGATGAATATTAAACATGTGCTCCTAATTTATCTTAACGGCAAGGTCAGAAGGTCTTTAACTTACACAATTTGTATAGTTAGGTTATAACAGCAGTGAGTGTTTCTGATCTTTAACCACACTAAAGAAACAACAAGAAATTTGAGTTGCATAGAAATTCACTCCAATTATAAGACTTATGAATACACCAAGATGAATTAGAATAACAGGATTTAGGACAGTGTGTGAACTAGAATGCTTTGCGACTTTAACTAAGAGACATACAGAGAGTCAAAGAGCTGGCACATAATCATCCAGTATGGATTGCGACAAGACAGAGTGGAAAATATTCTTCTACTCAAGCAATTAAGTATGCATTCTAATGGTTATGGGCCCATAAATTTAGATTTAGATATCATTCAAATGACACTTCCTTTATCAGCAGCATCTAGATCCCCAGAACAACATTAAAGCATCATTTAACTTTTGATTCTGTGTAGCGTCATGTGCCACTGTATTTCTCTGTCACAGCTATGTGGCCTACAGAGCACAGAAGAGCCCAGCCTCCACGGCTCGCATGGCACATACGCAGCCAGGCACAAGTAGGAACAGCCAGGGTCCTGTCCTGCATGTATGCCAGGAGATGCAAACAAGCAAGCACAAAAGGACAATTAACTTCATAAAAAGGCAACAAGAACTTCTTTCCTATTGTGAAAAAGAAAATAAGAGAGTTTAGATTTCAGTAGGTGAGTTTTGGAGCTAACTCCTGATATTCTTTCAAGGACATGGTGACTGCATGCTCTGCTGTCCTTTGAGACTTGCAAGAAAACACAATTTGGCCCTCAAGAGAGAAAACAGAGACCCACTGAGTCACCAGTAACATTTGCTGCACTGCTTTGGATTTGTCTTGAGGTGCCTCCCTTCCAGCTCTGCAGTAAAGCATCATTTCCACCAGACAGAGATGATTCAGAACCTACGAAACGGTCATTTTTCCAAGTAATGGAGAACTATTACTGAATGAGTTATCATTTAAACAGCTTTTAGTGCCACATTTGAATTCTGAATGAATTCAAATTCTAGTGAAAGGTGTTCAACAAGTATCATTGAGCCAAGAAACTTTACTCACTGTTCCCAAGAGGAACACACCCAATGCTTGTTGTGACTTTCATTTTTTATTCCTAACCTTACTCTCTGCATCACTCTCTTTTTGGAATAATGAGTTTTGGGAGGAAAAGTATCCCATGCTATACCTATGCTTCTCTGAGAGAAATTATTTCATCTGTTATGTTTTGGCTACAAGACAGCAGTTATAGTAGAAAACGCCTTTCAGATTTATTATTTTTTTAATCCCAAATGAACAAGATGCAGACTGATAAGCCAATTAGGAAAGATTCCGTGAAACTCCTTACACTCATCCTAGACTGCAAACTCTCTCCAGCTAAGGTGGCTGTATTTATCTGTTGATATTTGCCGTTTTCCTATATTGTGTTTGAAGTTTCCGAGTGTGACTACAGAGATAACATAGGAATCCAACAGAACTATGAAATAGTCTGTAGTCCAACACTAGTAACAGCAGTACCTCACAGATTATTTTGTATTTACTATTTACTACTTTGTAATTTGAAACATTTTTCCCTTCATTGTAACTGTCATTGTAAATAACGAAAATATTTACCTTACCTACACCCAGTGCTCTTGTTTCCTTCTGATCCATGTTTCAGGCCGAACACTTTTTACTTTTATTAGTCTTCTGTTTCCTTAAAGGGCAAGTTTATATCAAAACACTGACATTTTTTATATTTTAGATATTGCACTATAAAGTTATTTAGTTAGCTTTTTGAAATGTGGCAAAATGTGTGCTACAACAAAATCTTACAGTTTTCTTATCACAAGACATGCCATGTCTTTAGCTATCATGTATACTTTTTTTTTGTTGTGAGACTGCTGCTGCTTGGAAAATCCAGTCTTGGACCAACTCTGCCCCTATAACAGAAGAAGAACAAACCACTAACTGTAGTGGCAGATTCTGGCTGCTGCCTACTGCATTCAAGAGGTCCTTAATTAGAACACAGCACTGTGATTTCAACCTTTTTACAACCCTATAGCCTGATGCAGCTGCTCACTAAATTGTGCCTACTTAAACCTACTTCACAGGATCCCATCAGGAGAAGGCCTGAGGTAGTACCTTGCAGGACTTACATGAGTTTTATCCCTTGCATGAAAAAGAGGGAAAGGGGAACTGAAGGCAGAATTCAAGGTTGGATGTGTCACATGCAGCAAGTAAGACTTCCAAAGTTTGGTATAGTCTCTGGATGAGCTGTCAGAGCTCTTTTTTCTGAAGTCAGCTTAACTTTTCCGGAAGCCAGCTCAACCCATACTTGGGTTAATTAATTTGAAAGTTATGTCTAGTGAAAGTTATGATTACCTTAGAGCAGAAGTGAGTACTTTCTTAATAAAGATGGCATGCATAGACAAGATTCACTCTGCATGTTATGAAGACTATGAGGGTGACTAGCTGACGGAGCTCGACAGATGCACTCTTCCACCTGACAGTCTTACTGAATACATTGGGATTAATAATAGAGTAACAAAACCCCAAACCTTAAATATTAAGGCTTTGGCAATAGTTTCAACTACTATTATAGAGAGGCTGCCAAATCTTTCGTTGACACAAACGATAGTGGGGAGCCCAGTAGATCCCCTTTGGCAGTTGGAAAGTGTCTCGCACAATGTTCCATGATGCTATGTAGAAAAAGTGGCTACAAGGACTATGTTCTGCTACTTGTGTCTCTGCTCTGTCTGTACCTGTAAAGAAGGGTTCGTGTCCAAGAGCGTGTTTCGAGGGATTCGAATCCAATGTGTGTTTAGCATTAAAACACAGGCCAAACTTCGATTACCATTTGGTGATAGTGGCGACAATTGCCCTTATTAACGCTGACATTAAAGACAAGCATGAGCGAAGGCAAAGCGGCTGCCGGCTTTCTGCACCTGCACTCACAGAGGTCACAGCCGCTCACATGTAATAAATCCGCATTTGTTTATGCCACGTCGAACACACACAGCCCCTGCTGTCCAGTGGATGGCCGCAGCCCGCCTCACGCCGGGGCTTTCCCCGCTCGGGGCGGTGATTTACCAGCAGACGGGCGGCTGTGCCCCGCAGCGCCCAGATGAGGGGAACGGACTCTCCCCGCTCGCTCTGTCTGTCTGTCTGTCTGTCCGTCCCGCCTGGGGTGGAGCCTGCCCGCCCTTCCCGCCCGGGGCTGCCGGTGCTGCTGGAGGCGGTGGCGCGCCCGTCCCACATAAAACCCTGCCGTCCTGCCGGCACCTTCCCACTGCGTCCTGCGGCCGCCTGCCCTCGGCGCTCCGTGCCATGGCTCGGCGCCTCAGCCCCGCCAGCTGAGCCCCGGCAGCCGCCGCGCCCTGCAGGGACCGAGCCGGCCGTGACTCCGCGGCCCTGTACTCCGGCCTGCTGCCCTCCGCCTGCCGCGCCGTCCCGCTCCGCCCGCAGAAGCGCTGCCCGGGGCAGAAGACACTGTCCTGCCCGTGTGTGCATAAAGCCCGCCTTCCCCTTCCCTCGCCGCGACCGCACCTTCCCGCCTCCTGCCCTGGGGCCGGGCGGGCTCGCACCCCGTCCTCCGCCGCCGCTGTCCCCGCCGAGGATGCTGGTGTCGCTGCTGAGCCCGCTGCTCCTGCTGTCCCTCAGCGCCGGCCCGCACGCCGCGGAGCTCTCGCTCGCCCGCGCCAAGTGCCCGGCCCGCTGCGATGTCTCCAAGTGCCCCAGCCCCAGCTGCCCCAGCGGGTACGTCCCCGACCGCTGCGGCTGCTGCCTCATCTGCGCCGCGGGCGAGGGGGACTCCTGCGGCCGCAAGGAGGACCCACCCTGCGGGGACAGCCTCGACTGCCGCTACCCCATGGGCAAGCGCTTCGCCAAGGGCGTCTGCCAGTGCAAGCTCAGCGCCCAGGTGTGCGGCAGCGACGGACGGACCTACGACAACATCTGCCAGCTGAAGGCGGTGAGCCGCAAGGCGCTGCAGCACGGGCTGCCCGCCGTCGCCCAGGTCCAGAAAGGAGCCTGTGAATCGGGTAGGAGCATGGTGGGACCTGCCCCGGGGCAGAGGGTGGAAGACCTGGCTTCCAGGGTAAAGGAAGTCATGATTTTCAGTGGCCTGGGAAGACTGGGTGGCTCTGGGGACTCTGAAACCCTCCGAGGGCATGGCACCTCCCCCAGCTGCTAATGGCACCTGTGGTGTGCGGAATGGATGCTCAGGTGCTTTCTGAGAAGTAAAATTCCTTCTTCTCGATGCTCACTGGGGGCTTGAGCTGGAGTTTGGGAAGGTTTTCCCCCGGTAGCCTGGCTGTGGATGCCTCGGTGAGGTGCAGGTTGCTGCCGCAGCGCTCCTGGGACAAGAGGCGGACGCACTTGCCAGATGGGAGCGAGGTGGGTGGAGGTCTGCCAGGGCAGGGCAGCGGCCACGTCCTCAGCCGTGGCCTTTTCTGCCGGCAGGACAGCGGTACAAGCCTGCTCCCGTCCTGCCAGTGCCACCTGCGCTCACCCGTGCAGGGCGCACAGCAGACCCGCAGCAGCACAGCCCGCACAAACAGAGCGGGGACCCGGGGGAACACCTGTGCTCCGGGACCGTCCCTGGGAGTGCTTGGGGTGTTAATCAGATTCACCTGACAGGCGAATCAGGAAACGCCTCTAAAAGCCAATCAGGGCAGAAAAAGCACTGAGTATTAGATAAACCACCTAGAACATGATCTTTTGCCTGCTTTGCTTTCTTCACTGAAGGGTTTTGTAGTCTTGTAGAGCCCTAAGTAGGGAACAAAGCCTGAGAACCTCCTTTGTAGTGTAAAATATTGATACTCATGCTATCAAATGGTCTTCTGGTTGTAGTAAAGTACTGAGGCCTTTGCTCAGATCCTGTGATATACTATGACAACTTCAGGCTTGATGATTTAACTTTGGAAAGTTTAGTAATCTCTTAAGCTAGTCATTTCCTTTTATTATTAAAATGTGTCTCTTTGTGGTAGTGTTAATGCTGGCAGTATCTTTCCACATACTTGCTGATATATTATTTTAAGGGTTTGCTTCTGCTACCTTTCCCATAGAGTTCCTGGAAAGAGAAGTGCTATGCTTAATGGAGTTTTAAAACATGCATTAGTATTTCCATTGTGTCAAATATGTCGTTATTACCACTAACCAGCCTGTTTATTCATAGCAAACTGGCCAAAATGATTGGGAGGGGTCAGAAGGAAAAGGGCTACTGTTGTTGCCTTTCTGTGAATAGGGGATCTTTCATGTATATTCTGCCCTTGTGAAAGGGTAAACCAGTTCAGAGAGGTGTGTTCGTGGAGTTCCTCTCAGAGTATCTTGTCAGAGCCAAGAATTGCTCCAGGTGCCAGCCTGAAGTTGCAATGATCAACCTCTCCAGTATTTTGTAGCTATGAATTGGTTTTTTTGCCTGTTCCTTTTCACATCAGCATCTATTAGCTTTAGTACTCCTAAAACTTGGTTGGAACTGATCCACGTGAAATAATCAGGATGTTTAACCAAAATGAGTAAGCTAGCCTGCATCTGAGCTTGCTGAGTGCTTGGCATTTGGTATACATGACATTTTCTTTAAGGAATCCTCCTGAATCTAATGCTAATAGGCCTAGGAATTTGGAGCTGTGAGGCAGAAGTAACTTTTTTTTTTCCCAAGCAACTATTTTAGTGTTCACTTAATTTCGGCTTTATTTTTTTTGTCTCAGAAAACCTCAGCTTAGATGAAGCATCTGGTTCTCTATTAAGATTTACATTTTTTTATTCAGTTCTACAGCTGCACAAACTGAAGCTCAAAGAAACCGAGTGTCTTGCCCAAGGTCAGACTGAGTTGGTGGTTGAGCCAGGAATAGAACACAATTATGGTATTTTTTGGTTTGTTTTTGGTTTTTTTAAACAATAACATGCAATGGCTGTAATGAGAGGCTTGGAAGAAAGTTGACAGTTTAAAATTGCTGTCAAATTTCTTTTTTCCCTGTTCTTGCCTGGCCTCAGATGACTCAGAGTTTGAAGGGACACTCTAGTTATGAAGTAAATGCAGTTTTACTTAACCATCCATATATTAAAACAATCTCAAATAACAGAAGCCTCACATAGTATGACTTGGGCCCTATTTGGAATATGCATGGACCCTAAGGAGTGGCTCCTGAAATGTCTACTCCTGTCCTTTTCCAGTTGCTTATGTTGATGCTGAGTTGGATTCTGGCTGTGATAAACCAAGACAGGCTGAGAAACTTAGCTGTGGTTTCCTAGTGACAGCAGTCTGGTGGACAGGAATGCATGATAAATGGGTAGTAAAGGATGCAGGAAGGAAGGCAGGAAAGAGGTGGCCAGGGTTACTGGTTGATAATTGAAAAATTAACAGAATTTAAAATGGCTCTTTCCTTGTTGAAGTCCTGGATTAGCTTGAAGAGCAGCATGCCAAATTGCGAGTTCTATACACAGTGTACTAAACAGGGTGTGTACTGCGTGGAGGTCCAGGAACTCCGTAACTCATGTTCTACAATATGCCTGTGCCCAGGGGCTCCTCAGAGATACTGATAGGAACAGTCTGCAGAACTCCTGAGCAAAGATAAACTCCCTGCGACAAACACTGGGTTTTGAAAAACTTTTTCAACACTAAATACCTGTATATATAGAACTATATTCTGAAGCACCTGGTTTTTTCCTGCCTTCTGTCACCTACTGTGATAAAGACAAGCTATTAAAAGCTAGTATGTAAGTAATGGCATCAATACTTATGGAGGACAATCTCTGTAATGAAAGACCTGCTCTTACAGAGCCCTGTTTCTCAGGGCAGCAAGTGAAAGTTTTAACAATGCCACATATTGATCTACTAAGATGTCACACATCACACTTAAAGGATTCACTTGGTCACCTGCAATCTACAGTCAATCTACTTGTTCCTTGAACAAAGGACTGGTTTTGATCTCTCAGTAAAGTAGAGTTAAATTCCCTGCAATGTTATTTTGCTAATAGTTTCTGAGAAGAGAATTTAAAGCAAAAAAAAATATTTTTTAAATACAGGTGCTCTTTTGTCAGTGGAAAAAGAAAAGTAAAAGCTTGAATAGAAAACCTTTGAGGCTGGATTTAACACTGGCCATTTGCTGTCCTCTGCACTGTTAACCTGAAGTCACTCTCAGAAAGGGGTCATGATGCAAAGCCTCACCTCTGTCAGTCGAATCTTTGCAAGATATGAGCCTAAAAGTTCATTTTTCTAAGAGAATGTTTGAAACACAGTTAATGCATGAGCAGAGTCATTGCACACAGTTCTGCGGCAGGTGTTTGGAGTGTGCCTGTACGTAACCTCGAAGATACAGAGGAACAACTGAGTGTATGGTTACTTGCATTTCTGACAAGTCGGCCCAGTAAGAGATATTGAAGTCTCCTGCTGGTGTTATCGTCACCAAAGCCTTAAAGCTGTCTGCAGCTGTATTTAGGGAAATGTGCTGCAAGGTATTACTGGAAACCCAAACGCTGGTCACATTCCTGTAGTGCTTGTTTTCCTTATGCCTGAGTTGGTTTGAGTTACTGCAGGTGAGGGTGGATATTGTACAGTATTTGGTATAGAATTCAGAGTAGAGCACTTCACTGCTTTGTAAAGGATAGGTAACAGGAATTCTCATTGCATCTCCTCATGAGGGTCACTTGGAAGGGAGGAATAAAAGCATGTAAAGTCAGTGAGGTGTCTGTGCTAGAAGGCTTGTGCCAGTCTGTCTCTGTCTGGCCCTTGTGATTGCTGCATTGCACAAGAAAGCCACTTTGGTGTTGGTTCACCAAATTGTTTTCATCTGTGCACAGTAGACATCCATTGTATAAACAAGTTGCCTGAACCATAATGTGGCATTAAACTCACCAAGGCTTTATGGTCAGTGCACAGCTATGCAACTTGATCTTAATGCTGAATTCATCAGAAAAGCTGCCCATGAACCTATGTTTCCAGCAGATGTTTCTGTTTTTCAAGCAGAGACATTATAATCTTTTATTTGTCTTTCATTTCTTTCCATGAAAGCACAGTAGGGACAGTGTTTATCCCTGGTGATCAGATCTGCCAGGTTGCAGTCCTCCCTTAGACATAATAATTTTGCTGAATGCACAGATCTTTTCTGAAGCTGGTTTTAAAAGGGGGATGGGGAAACAACCTTAAAAGAATGAGTTTCCCAGGCTCACAAATTCTTAATGAATATAAAATTGTGGATTTTAATACATTGTATTGCCTTTAAGAAAGCAGTGAATGTGATTTGATTTAATTCTACAGGGACTAAGTTGGCAGATATTCAGAAATGTTCAGTCTTTTGCAAATATAAATTGGTCTGGTTTTATTGTCTTCAGTGGGATTATAATGATTATTTCTGCTGAATTTTTTTCCAGTTCTCTTCATATTAGGTTAACTCTACAAATTTGTTGGCGCTGTTCCTGGTTTACAGCAGTGTTAATGAGTTTGGAGCAGGTCTATTGTCTCCGCAAGAAAGTAAATAAACCACTATTAAATGAACCCAAAGCCTGTAGATAACATCACTATTAAGGAAAAGTCTTAAACTGATAATAAGGCTACTCCTACCTGACAGGCACTTAGCTTTAGCCATTCGAATTCAGTGTAGGTGGAGCCCATAAAATTGGAAACATAAGACCACATTTTAGAAAAAATTTTTAAATTAAAATCTTTAGCTCCAGTTTATGCACTAACATTGAAATCTGGATTTTGGGTGTTCTGTGAGAGGAGCTGGAGACCTGAAGATTTAATCACTTAGTTGAAATGATAGGATCAAAGTTCAAGTCTGCTGAAAATCTGATTGATTTGTGGCTATGGAGAAGATTGGGGAAATCTAGCTTTTTGACTAAGAAATGCATAGATAGCTAAGGACTCATACAGCATAAATTTGGTTCTGTTTCAAGTAAAACCTGGTTGCAGCACCTTTGAAGTCTTGGTTATACAACAGATGGCTAATTGGATTAAATTATGTCTTTTTGCCAAGATAAACTAGATTTCATTAGTGTGAGATTATTTTGAACATGCAGTACTAACACGGAAAATAATGCACTTTATTGAGAGACCTTTGAAAAACTATGTGGCAAATCTCAGAGGGTCAATGGGTCAAAATCCACAAAGGTGTGAGCTCAGAGCTTTTATGTGCTCAGGGCAGCAGAGATCTGAGGGCTGTGTGGGGCTCTGCAAGGCAGCAGGAGTATGGTGGGGGAAGATACATATTTAATTTTCTCTTTTAGTAAGGACAGTAGCAGCAGCTAGTATCTGCCAACTAATGCAAATTAAAGGATAGTTTCTACCTCTACAGTTATAACACTGGTATTCAGAGTGACTTTATGCAGTATACTCAGTGTTGGATGTTGCTTCCTTCTTCAGTTTCCCAGGCTTCAATTCCTCCCTTTTGAAGTATATTGAGAACTTCTGATGAAAACCATCAGTTTAATAAATATGTACTAAAATGCTGTTAATAATAACCAACACTTCAGTACCCTTAAGTAGTGCTGAATATGTGAGAGTAAATGTGAAGTTACATCTTCCATGCCCATAGCTTGAGTTCCTGGCACATCATATAATGTGTTTAAAGGTTCTTATCACTGCCAGCTTGCAGAAAATGATTCAAGAAAGATCAGATTCTCTGAAGGCCTCTCAACTTTGTAAGTCAGTTTTTACCAATGTTTGGTCTGCACCAGACAAGAGCAAGAACAGCTCATCTCTGATCAGCCCAGTAGATTTTCAGCCACACCTTCCATACAAAATCTGAGTGTTATGCTTGATCCTCCTTTGTTTCAGATTTCTCTTTAATATTGGTGCAGGTTTGGATTTTCTTTCAGGTTTGAGCATTCTTGTCTTCTGATGCCAGCAGGAAGGTTTCAGACTTCTGCTCAGAGAAATGTTTTCGCTGTGGTATGAAAAGAAGACAAGCATTGTTTCAGTTTTAGCCTCCTCTCTCTATTGCTGCATTTTATTTTCTTTTTTCATGTTTCATCCACTACCTCTTTCAGATATTTTCTCTGTGCCTCCCCCAAATCCTACCTGGAAAGCCACTGCCACCCATGATGTTTGCCTAGTGGCTAGTTAGGAATGGCCCAAACCTGAGGTTTTTGGCAGGCATCTTCCTTTTGGCCATGTACAGTGCTGTAACCATTTGGCCTGGGCAGAACAGTTGAGCACTCAGAAGATGCAAAGGGATTTAGTTACCCTGACTCACATAGAACTAACCTGATTTACACCTGAAAGGCTGCATTCATCACTGTTTTCCCCAGTTCTGTGCTAGTTTATCAGCTGCCTCTTACTGATGCATGGTCATGTCTATTAAGATAAATGTGATGGCAATGTTATATCCTGTCAGTGAACACTTGCTGTGCAGGCAAGTGCTCAAAGTCATGTTAGTAGACTTCAAAGGATATACTGCATAATCAGGCAAGCTGCTTGGGAACTGAAGGTAAGATAAATCTTCAGTGGCCTAGTAAGCAAAATAAATAACAGTATATTGTGCTTACATTTGACTGTCCTCTGTGATTCCTGTTTGCACTGTCTCTTTTAAACTAAGCACTAAAACAAGCATATTCAATTGCCTGGAGGGATTTTTCAGAGTGCGTGAGAATGTACATAGAAATAATAGACTGCATCTAGTCCTGCCAAGTTGTTCCTTTTGTTTACTCGGTATCACATAAATCTAGCTTGCTAAATGTAAGCAGGGTTTCTTTTCATTCAGAAGTAAATCTCGTGTCCAGTAACAGGATGAAGAACTCACAGACTTCTATGAAGAAATTCCCAATTTTCTTGTTCTGGTTTATTCAACTCATTTGCTCGCTTTGGTACATGCCATAGTTAATTTTAAAGCACCAGGCTGTGGACACGAAAGTTTGCTATTTGAGCGTGGTGATACATCCCCTATCATATGCTTTACATGTGTGGTGAGAGGGCTCCCTGTATTAGGGACTGCAGAGAATATGAAATTTAGCACAAGCAGTGTTATTACTTTGGGATGCTGTGATGCTAGAATCCAGGATGTTGTGGCATTAGAAGCCAGGATGCTGTGGGCTTTTTCCCCCCTCTTTCGGGTCTTCATTTCACATCATTATATTTACTCTTAATAAATGTTGTGTATAGTGCTGTTTAATCTAGTACCGTACTGGCTTTTGTCAGACCTTTTAGTAACCTCTTGTTAGGCCCAGCTTCATGTGACAGCTTAAATGTGATTTTGCAAAAATTTTTAGGTGCAAAGGTTGTAATTTAAAGCAGGTTTCTAATGTGCCTACTTAAAATTAGAATGTAAGTTCTAACTGTGACTCCCAAATTCTTCAGCTGTGTTACTCAGCATTTGTTAGACCACATCTAGAATACTGCATCCAGTTTTGGATCCCTCAGTACGAGAAAGGCATTGACAAACTGCAGTGAGTTCAGGAGAAGATCATGAGAATGGCTGGGGGGAACTGGGCATATCTCCTGTGAGGAGAAACTGAGGGTACTGGGCTTGTTCAGCCTCGAGAAGAGAAAGCTTCAGGAGGACCTGAGAGCAGCCTCCCTGTGTGCCAGGCTCCACACAGAGGTGCATAATGGGAGAATGAGAGACAATGGACATGAGTTGGAACATGAGTCTCAGCAAGTTCAGACTTGATATAAGAAAAACTTTTACATCATGGGGGACAGTGAAGCAGTGGGACAAGTTTCCCAGGCAGTTTCTGGAGTGTCCGTCCTTGGAGTTTTGCAAGTCCCAACTCAGTTTCCCTTTGTAGCTGATGCCCCTTTGAGCAGGAGGTAGAACTAGAGACCTCCTAAGGTCCTTCCCAGGCTGAGCTATCTTATGACCCTATGTGTTTTGGATAACAGTTAGTAGTTGTCCTGAGAAAAATGCTCAAGACAGGGCTTGTAGACTCCAAGAAAAAGAACTTACAGCTGAGTGATGCCGATGTTTAATTTTCTCAGGATCCAGCAAAGTGCGAGTTAAGTTTTGAACAGTCTTAATGACAATCTCAATTCCTTTTCCAATACTGTTTGGAAACTGTTCTAGTAGGAGAAACAGACCAATTCAAGGCAGGTTCATGTTGCCTACTTGCTAAAAAAGGATATTGTCCTATTAACATATCCAATTTTTTCTGCTAGTATAGGTCATCTACAGTCCAGCAGCCCAAGATACAAATTCAACTTCATAGCAGATGTGGTGGAAAAGATTGCACCTGCAGTTGTGCACATTGAACTTTTCCTCAGGTAACACTTTCAATTCTTTCTGTTAGTTACATTGTTTAACAAAGGTCTACAAAGATTTTTCCAGCGTAGTAACTTTCCTTTTGAGTTCGTGAAGTTCACTAATGCTCTAGATACTCTAAAACATTACAGCAGACTCAATTCTCAAGAGAACCACACATTTGTGTGTTTTGTTTCTGTTCAGTAGGTCTATTCTAATGGGCTTACAGTACTATACAATATATACTACCCTAAAATGAGTCTATCTCATCTTTGGAGGTCTCTTCAGCCTTCACTAAAATGTATTGCTTCTTGGATTGTATTTATTATCTCAAATACAAATACACACATATATATATCTCCAGATGGTAAGCTGGAAAAAAATGGCTTGTTGCTTTTTCTACTTTCAGTGAGAGGTGATTTTATTTTGGCAGGAAGAGCATTAAGAGGTAGAATGCTGAGCAGATGTAACCTATCTAAACACAGAAATTACTTCTGATAGGAAAGAAATGTACTAAATTTGCTTCAGGGTGCTGAAGCTAGAGCTGAGGTGGCAAGTTCAACATTGAGTGCTCAAAACAACCTGGGAGGCAAGTTTAAATATGAGTGCTCAGAACAACCTGCTCTCAGAACAAATTACTGCAAATATTGCACGTACTCCGTTATGTGAATACCTTTCTTCCTGGAGTCCTCTCATTTTCCACAGACCTAAGAATTCCTTGGAGAATTTTTGTAGGCTTTTTTAATATGCAAAATCAAGATAATCAGGTATATCAGGAGACATAGCTTTATGCACGTGGTGATTGGTCCTTTGAGAGAATGTTACAGCTGAAGATGCTTAAGATGCACGTGTAGTTAAGATTGTTTGTTCTTTCCCTATAAGTAAATGTTTGCCTAGCAGCCTTCTGGGTGCTAATTTTGATACTGCTTTTTCCTGGGATTGGCTCCAATTCTTTATTACTAAATACCCCAGAACTTTCAAATAAAATCCTAACCAGGACCACGTCTTGGAATAAAGAATTTGTGGGCCTTTTCTTGTCTTCTGCTGTGCAGGCACTTTCTGTTCCCCTGACAAATCTAAGGTCATTACAGCAGTTGTTCACAGAGAAAATGTGTAATACTTTGAACAGTTTTTAGAATCTTTTACCTGTCTATATTACAGCAAATGTTGTTTCCCACCAAGTTTTACCCATTGTTAGTGGTTTTTATTTTTTTTCTTTCACATTCTTAGTCGTTTTGGTTTCCAGACATACTTTTTCCACCCAGTCTGCACTTGGACTTCGTGATTCCTCTTAGACCTCACCTCTTCCTTTATGCCTCTGTTCAGCTGTAAGGTTCCTTCTTCCTCTTTTCTCATTAGAGGATCAGTTCATTTTTCAGCCCTATTATTTCCTGTCACTGTTCTCTTCCAGTATAGAATCAATAACCAGTGGGATCAGATGGGCTCCTTCTCCTTTTTTTGTCACCTAGCCTCTGTGCAAGGAAGTCTATAAAGACAGAATTGGAAACCAAAGGAAAAGGACCCTGCTGGTTGTCTGTAAACCTCAGTTCCTACCTCCTTGACTGACTAAAACCAGTCACAATTTTCAGGAAGGGATCCTTTCTTTGTAATTTTTTTAAAATTTAATTTCTCCTAGGACTGTAAAATTTGTCATCAAATGGTTTGTTATTTCTCAGGGTGAAAGACGGTAAATGACGTCCAATATAATCTCTTGAGCTGGTTTCCTGTATGACACAAAATTGCTTGCTTTTTGTACAGGCACCCTCTCTTTGGTCGAAATGTCCCCCTTTCCAGTGGATCTGGGTTTATTATGTCTGATTCTGGTTTAATTGTGACCAATGCCCACGTGGTGTCAAGCACAAATACAGTATCAGGGAGACAACAACTGAAGGTACAGCTCCAGGATGGAGATACCTATGAAGCAACCATCAAAGACATTGACAAGAAATCTGACATTGCAACAATAAAGATTCACCCTAAGGTGAGTGGCATAAACAGAAGAATTACTTCATTTGGGAACTCTATTTCAGTTTCACTTAGTACAAAGTGATTGACTAGAATATATAAGTTTAAGGATTCTTTAGAAATATCTGTGGAAAACAATGTACTGAAATATAGGCCTGGAAATTTTTTGTATCTTGGAAATAAATTACTTTGTCTTCTGTGCTAGAAACTGTTAAAAACAAAGAAGAAAAAAGAAATGCAGCTCATTTAATATGTGGCAGAATTCAGCTATCTTTACCTAAATACTCAGGCTAATGTTTCTAACCTTTGTGCCAGTATGCATGGACTGCAAGGTGGGGCATAATGCAGAGAGAATGGCAGGCTGGTCGACAGCTGGTTTGCATGCTGTTTCTAGGAGGAGAGAACAATCTGCTGGAAAACAGGGAAATGTTGATGCCCTTTTTTTCCAGGTGAAATTGCAAGGAACTACTGATAGGTGTTTGTTTTTGAAGACAGTTTAAAGCAGCGACCCTCCTGGCATAAGTTTTGGGTATATGATAGTGAGTGTCTCTTTTGTTAAAGTAATGGAAAGTGTATGTTCCTAACTTGTTGCTCATTTTTGATCTTTGCAATCGGGTTATTTTCAAGTATGAACTAATGCTTATTTCTTTCTCTCTGTGTTTACCTAAGAAAAAACTACCAGTATTGTTACTGGGACACTCTGCTGATCTGAGGCCGGGAGAATTTGTGGTGGCAATTGGAAGTCCATTTGCCTTACAGAACACTGTGACAACAGGCATTGTCAGCACTGCTCAGCGAGACGGCAAAGAACTGGGCCTGCGGGACTCAGATATGGATTACATTCAGACAGATGCTATTATTAATGTAAGTATGAGGTGTGTGATGAGTTTCACTTCACAGTCCTTCCCCACCTATGCAGCATGGAAGTGCCTGCTCTGAAAGATTAATCCACTAAATAAAAGCTGCTTTGTTTAAGGTCAGTGAAACTGTTCTTTTATGGAAGTCTATGCAGTGTCTGTAAGTTGTGTTCAGGTGGTGTTATGAAGGGTATGATAAATAAAGTTCTCCCTTTGAGGATGTCTGTGAGGATCCTGCATAGGTCAGACCCTTTTAATACAGTAAATCTGATGCAGTAACACATGGTTGTATCAACCAGCGGTAAATCAAAACATTTCTCTCTCTGCTTGCTGAGTTGCTCTGGTCAAGGAAGCTGTAGAATAGAGCCAAAGTTTCTTTCATCTCCATCCACTAGAATCAGATGAAGTAGTCAAATTTAGAGTATGTGCTTCAATGTAATGACAGGACACCCGGGTAAGAACGTAAGGACAGGTCTGGGGGTTTTTGGTGCTGTTCTTGTTTCCCCTTTGCACATTACGTACCCAAAACAAGAATCAAGATGTAAAATAACAAAGTTTGAGGTACAGTTTGGAGCTAAGGGTTCTAGCATTGCATGTTATATAGAAATAGATTAAAATAATGTTCCTTCAGAGCAGCTTGGAGGGATCCAAAGAGCTTAAGTGAAGTCCTTGGGTGTGTGATTAGCTTGTACTGTTTCTAAAAAGAGCACCGCACACATATCTGAGGTGGAAAATGGCCTGAAATTTTATAGTTTAAATCTGTTATACACTGAAAAGAAAATATTTTCAGGATTTATTTGTTGGACCTCATTGTCAAATTTGACATAGCAAGTAATAACACTGAGTGTTTTACACACACAGAGTGCTTCACAAATGGTTATTTTCACAGACTTGTCGAGAGAAATTGTGGGGGGAGGAAAAAAAAGATAATTACTTTTTGTGCTAAGATATGACATAAAAGTGAGCTTTTTCAAAAAACTTCTGTATGACCCAGGAGCCGAACCTCTCCGGACATTTAATTGGAATTACTCTCTTCAACTGTGCAAGGAGAATAGCAAAACTTAGGCAAGATGGGTTGGGTGGGAGCACACACTGAATTGGTGGTGGAGACAGAATTAAAATATGGGATTCTTGACTTCTTGCGTATACACATTTTTCAAGCTCAGACTCTTTCCTTGTGTATATACTTAGACATTTGCTGCCCTCCAAAGCTAATGAGAAGGTTTAGACAAGGATAGTAGAGTGTGTCAGATAATTCTAGACCAAAGGAAGAGTGACAGCAGATGAGATGAGGAAAATGACAATAACTTTGAATTGCTTTGCCATCCGAGACCACAAAATATGAAGAAGGTCCCTGGCATAAGGATGCTTTGTGCTTAGCTAATGCACTTATTTTCTCCTGAGAATGGGAGGAGTTTGAGAGTTGGTCTGTTCAGAGCATTCCTGTGGCTTAGCCAAGACTTTTCTGCAGGAATGTGCATGCAGCTGCCTTTTGAGAAATGCTGGGACAGCAGTAACATAGGGCAGGAGAAAACAGGGTCGTGAGGTTCTAAATGCAGCTATGTTGCATGTGCTGAAGGTCTTTCACATCCTTCAAGCAGAAGACAAGTGAATGAAAGCTGATGTGCTGAGGAGGGCTGAAAAATTATTATCTTGGTTTCTTTGTGCCAGTCAGACATAAAAATCAAGTGTGCAGCCTCTGGTCACTGGAGAGACACAATATAAGGAACTGATCTATTTGTTTAAATTTGAACTTTGAAGATGTTTTATAAACTTTATTGTCTGTTTTATTCTCCTAAGAATCTGAAAGGTTTGCCCAGTCCTATCTAAGTGTAAACAGTTTGTGTCTCACTTTTCTGTCATACATCACTTAGCTTTTGTTTCTTTTGAGTGGTAAGTTGCTGCTCTTGGCTGTTTCGCAAACCTACTCGAAAACTCTGGCCTCACTCAAAAACAAACTTGTTGAGCCAACATGAAGATGGACAAGCAACTTCCCCAACTCTCATTTCCTGTGGTCCTGTTGCATGTTTCCTTTAAAGGCCATTAGGTATTAGGTAATTTTGGGCTGCTCAGAGCCACTATATGCCCTCCCTAGAGAGGGATAGGTCTGTGGTTACTAAATCAGTCCTTATGTAGTAGCTACCTCATAGCAATATGCTGTGATTAAATACATAAAACACTGCATTCTGCTCCAGTGGAGAATGAGAGACTGACAGTGTTACAAACCAACTGATGAATAAAACAAAAACTGTACAAGCACCTCACCGAAACATAATTTTAAATAGCAATTCATTATTTCAAAACCTTTTTCTGACAGTCTTTAGAAGAATCAAAATACTAGTTTTAACTATTTAATAAGTCTTACACTTAGGGTCTATCTATTTGGAGTGGCTCCTAACTTAAGGCCTATTCCTGAAAAGAAAAAATTATAATCATGAGGGTGGTGAAGGGGTTAGAGTAAGACCAACTTGTAATCTTCTGTGATAAATATTATGTCTGTCAGTGCTGCCTAAGAAATGACCTCCTCTCTTTCATTCAATTACAAACAAAGTACTGTTTGAAATGAGAATTACATTTCCTACAGTGAAGTATTAATATATTGTTCCCTTATGTCATTTTTACAGTATGGCAACTCTGGAGGACCTCTAGTTAACCTGGTAAGTCCATGTGACTTGGTTTTTTTTTTTGGTTGTTTGTTTTGTTTCAAGAGCTAGTTTGACATTAGTGGGAGAATGTTCTTTTGGAAAGATTCATTAAGCTAATGGTAGGCAGATGACATGAAGCTAATAGAGAATATGCAAATTAGGTCTCAGTTCACACACCGTAGGAAAACATTTCCCCATTGAGCAGAGAAAATTTTACATAGCAGTGAGGAATAGGGGATCTGGTAGGAGCAGTTAAACTCATTCACACTGTGAAATCGGGGATGCACAACAAAGATGGGACCTGGTTAAAACATGCAACTATTTCCAAGTAGATTGCTTTAAATCAGTGCTGGTTTTGCAGGTCAGTGACTTGTGGCTGTAGTGGCAGTAGTGACTCCACTGCCTGCTTGGCAGAGGGAGTCTCTTGCTGAGTGGTGGGATGGACCTTGGATGAACACACTGTTCTGTAATCTCTATGGCCATCACAGTTAAATGTGAAATGGATTATCAGTCAAATCCCAGATCCTCCCTTATAAGTAATGTTTATTTCTTGAGTGATTATAACACTCTAAAGTTTCTTACACCAGCTTTCAACGTGAAATGCTAGGCAGGGAGCTGAATCCTGTACTTAGGAACAAATTTAACTGGGTGTTCTCTCTCAACAGGATGGGGAAGTGATTGGGATTAACACCTTGAAGGTCACAGCTGGAATTTCTTTTGCTATTCCTTCAGACCGTATCACTCAGTTTCTCACAGAGTCACACGACAAACAAAGTAAAGGTAAGGTCTGCAAGATAGTAAATCTTCCAGTTACTATCCTGATCCAGGAGAAGTGCCAAAAGACGGGGTCTGGGATCCTATCACTGAAAGGAGCAGCAACATTTTACAGTATAGAGCATCACAGACTTGGAAATAGGAAACAATTTCACAGAAGTAGGAGAGGCTTTTTATTACTCACACCCCCAAAGAGCAGACAGTATCTGTATAAATATGGGAAATAGGGCCTCTGAGAATAGTGAGGACACAGATGAATCATCACTGTCTCAAATGATCTTGAGAACAGATGATCACTTGTTTAAGGAGTCCTATGCTCCTCTTTTCATTTCTTGTCCGAGCAAAAGAAGATTAAGGTGTCCTGTAGAAAATAAGGTAAAAAACTTTTTTAAGCACCTTTCCACAGGTGGGGTGTAGTGTGTGCATTTTCCATAGAACCTCACCTATATTTTATCCTGGTCATGTATCTCAGTGCTGTATAATCAGATATTGTGATAGATCCTCAGACCCTGGTGGAAGAAGGGCTGTTACTAATTCATGAAGAAATACATGGGAAGATGGGACAGAGGCTGAAAGAAAGAAAGGCCTCTGCCCCAGAGGACATATAAATCTAAGTTTATTGGCAATGACAACTGCAGTACTTTTGACTTTTTTTACGTGCCTGCGCCATATCTGTCACCCTGTTCTAGATGTCATACTACAGGCTGCACAGCCAAAGCTGATCTAGTAATGCTGCATCCAGGCCAAACCTTCCTTACTCTTTTGCTTGCCAATTTATCTGTCCACACCCTACTACTCATCTTTTATCATGAGTGTTGGCTGCTGCTGTTTATTCTCTCGAATCTTTTTGTTATTAATCTTGTCTTCTCCTGAATTCATCCAGTTCCTGATGCCAGGGTTGTTTCCCTACACCATTGTCCTCTCAGATAGTGTTATTCCAGAAACTTCCCTTAGTCAGCAGTTTTAAAGTGATGCATCTGCTTGTATATATGAGAGCCTCAGAATCTTGATGGGTCCCCTTATCTGTGTTTGGCTGAATTCCCCAAATTATATTGTTTTCACTGTTGATTTGGGGGGAGGGAGAGGAGTAGATGCAAAAAAGTTGTTGATTATGTGTTGAGAAGTGCATTTTGAAGTAGCTGACAATTTTGTTTCAGTCAACAAGTCCGAAAACTTATTTGCCGTGGTTACTAACTGACGGTTGGTTTCTGAAACAAACTGGTGTCTCACTAGTGATGCTACTCTTCAGAACCAAACTGCATATCCCAAACCAGGGAGGAGCAATGGCTCACCCTGCAGGCCTGGCCTAGAGGCACAAAGTCAAGCCTTGTGTAGAGCCCACCATCTCCTGGTAGCTGGGGCTGGAAAGTCAGTGGAGGTTAGAGGTGTCATCACTGAAATCAGCCACCTTGCTCCTTCAGGCACCTTTGCCTGCACAGAATGATGAGCCCAGCTAAGGGCCCAGAGACAGCTTTGCCCATGGAACCCTAAAAAAAAACCATTGTGAAAGATTCAAGTTTATACCGTGATTGTAAGATACGGATCTTTTTCTTATCATGTCACATTATCCCCTAATCAAAAGGATTCAGACTTTCTCTTGGTGTCAGCCTGACTATCGCTGCTTCACATATCCTGGGCACAGGCAATTTTAATATTTATTTTATTGTTCAATTTTTTTTTTTGCTTTTGCTTCTCTGAAGTACCACTTGTTATTTTGCTATGTGAGAACAATCAGTTAAAGCCCTTGATGCATAGAGGAAGTTTCTAGGAGATATTTTCACTGTATATTTGAGACATAGTTTGCATTTTTTAGGCCTTTAGTAATAGTTTTAAGGTTTATTGTATAGACATTATTTCTTGGCATAATGAATTTATGTAAGCAGAATTTTAGGGATGTTTTTGTCATGTTTTCTTTTCTTCCAGTTATGTTTCAGTAGTTTCAGTGGGATCCTCCCTTATGGTACAGTTAGGTCATAGAAAGACATTTAAGGGTATTACCATTTTGCTCTTAATATCATATTGCCTGAAGATGATAACACTCCCTTAGGATACCACTCTTTCCAGATTTATTCTAGCGTAGTAGGTACTCGATTGTTTAATAACTTGACCTCGGTCTTCTGAATCTCAGTTGATCAGATAACTGTTTTATGTAGAAGGCATATATATTTTTTAAATCTCATACATTATATATAACTGCAAATATCTGATCTATTAAAGAACAGGAGCGGAGAGGAGTGAAAAAGGAGAGGATGTCATTTGAGTGAAGAATTTGCACTGATGATTGTTATCTATACAGTCTGTATTACCTAATGCATGGGTAATGTATAATAGCACCTAATTTAATTTTTGACCAAAGATTTGCCACAGTCCTCATAGAGATGTTTGTCTGTTGAATGGTCTGAAAGCCTTTCCTAATTTTGGGATTGCCAGTAATAAGGTTAACTCCCTTTTATAGTTAAGAAGTCAACTGCTGCATGAAGTTGTGTCTCCATCTGTACCTCAGTTTTAACCAGCTGTGTATTCTATGTTTACCTCTGGAAGTTAACTACATACTTAAGTGTTTAGACATAGATCCTTTAAAGTGGAAGACAGTAAGTTAGCAATTTGACAAAACATTAAAGAGAAAATCCATCCTAAAAGGTCAGCTTGGGTTCTCTTGTAGTGTATGCAGAAAAGTGAATAAACCTTGTTTCATATGGGCAGTGGGAAATGGGGGAGTTCTGCACTGGCCACATCCGACAACTCATTTGCACGAATCCTCATTTTACATCCCCAGGACATTGTATTAGTTGTGTTGAAACAATATTCTTAACTTTGTATTTGAAAGACTATTACTCATAATAATTACCACTAATCATGAGGGTTGGTTAGGAGGCTCGCTGAGTATAGATTCAGGCCACTGATTAAATTCAGCTATGCAGTTTATATGAAAGGGACACTGCACACAGCTCAGCACTATAAGCTTGAGCTGTTTTCAGGTTTTCTGTTTGGCAGTGGAATACCTTTCTTAAATGCTTTCAGGGCTGCTCATGTAATCTGGAAGATGAGCTAGGTGCAAAAGTAATTAGCCAAGAAGGAGGAGTTTTGCCTGACACTTGAATAAGAAGTGCAGGATCCATTTCCTCACTTGGAGGTGATATCCCAGCCCCACTAAAATCAGCTGCTATGGGTATAATTTTGTACCAGAGTTACTCAAGCCAATGAGAGTTTGAGTACATGACCCCTTAATTTGGATTTATCAGGGTTTTTTGCTACAGTTTATAGGTCATAAACATTTCTGCTTCAACTGGTGTTTATCTGTCTGGTTTGTATCTCTGTTGTTGCAAGCATCAATAAATAAAGTTTAACAGTACGGCAAGTGCTTTCCTTACTGTGGAACAGAAGTCTCTGTAAATAGTGAACTGCTTCTGGATACGTGGGGTCAGCTGCTTGTGACTTTCTATTAACACTAAACAGATTTAAGTTTAAGCTCATGGTTGAGATTGGTTTGCTTGACTTTGTACCTCTGGAATCGGTGTTTAATCTGACCTGTTGTTTACAAAAGTGAAATGAGATTTGAGTCTCTCTCTTCTGTGCTGTGCTCCAGCTTTAAGCCACAATGGTTTCACGTTTGCTAAACCTGATTGTTCTAACATATGAACCTTCTTTTAACTACTGCTGGGACTGCACCCTTGTAATGTGCTCCTTAGATTTTTGACATCACTTTATTCCAGTTCTCCTAATTATTTTTTCTTTTGCCTCATGATTGCACAAATTGCCAGAATGACAGGTTCTGAGACTTTTTATTCACAGAGCAGTTGTTATATGACAGTGGTAGTTCCAGGTGCCATGTACTCTTCTGCTGCTGTGACTTAGTCCCAACATCACCATGCCTATGCTTTGGGAATGATAAAACACTACAACTGGTTGTCTGTGCCTGTTCAGTCTCTGCTGATATTTCAAATAAGATGGACAATTATATTCCCTCTAATCACCGTTGATGAAAACTTTGGTTTTTGTCGCAGGTCTTTGACTTGGGTTAAATTGAGTAGAATAGACTTTTATGAAANGGAGAGGGGAAAGGAGGAGTGTCTACTCTGCTGCTAAAGTAACCCACAGCTCATAGTTTTTAGTTTTACTTTATACAATTGCCTGATACTTTTGTAGCATGAATTGCTATTTGCAGCATGGCAAACTTACTGCAGAGAGAGGGCAGAAGGCCTTTCTGAATTTCAGTGCATGAACAGGAGTGAAATAATAACCCCAACCTGCCCAAAGTTGAAGGTAGAATTAGAATTTTGGTTAGAAACAAGTCTGTAGTTACAAGATTTATTTTTTCCCTAAAGCTCTATGTTGACATTTATCATTAGCCACTGGGGAAATAATTCCCTTTATCACCATTGTCATTTCTCCTGTGGTATTTCATTCTTGCTGTTTTGTTTCTTCCAAGTCAATTTCTTTTGTCCCTTCCTTCATTTTGATTTTTCATTCATGTGAACATTCCTAACTTGTGCTCCAGAGTATCTTTGTGCTTCTGCAAATTTCTGCCTCACACAGGTGATGACCAGCAGCAATTGTTTAATGCAAACAGAAAACTGTCACCAGAGTCTGTCACTGATGTGTCCTATGAAAAGAATTTCATTATTTAACTGTCCACATTGCATGGACAAGGGAATTATGTTCAGGGGGGAGAATTATCATGTCTGAATATTTTTTAAAATTGAAAAACTACATTTCTGCCATGCATACTGGAGGAGCACTATGAGCTAATTCATGGTTATGCCCATGCTCTTCAGACCTCAGATTTGAGCAATTGAACTTCTTGACACTCTTACTATAGCTGATTTCGATCTTACTAGTTTTACTTTAAAATAGAGGAGAGCCAAACATTTCAGGGCAAAGCAGGGATGACAGTTATGGATGCAAGATCATTCAGAGTGTAGTAAATCCATTGTTTAGTAGTCAACATTTTCAGTGACCCCAATGAGAATATTGGACATGTGTAAGATTCAGAACTAAATCCTTCACTTGGGAGTATTTTTCTTGGAAAGAATACGAGCTAGAGAAGACTGTTTACACCTCCTTTTTCCTCATATGAGAACCTGGAGAAACTCAGAGATCTTGTGAAGTAGTTGTGCTGGAACAAGTAAGGGGAAATATTGTTTCATGCCGGATGCAACTGAGTACTGCAGCACTCACTTCAGGAAGTCATCAAACTGCGTTTTTTTCATAAGACAGCTGTGCAATATCATGACTTACTAGTAGCCAACTGCAGAAATGTGGTGTTCTTCCTAAAGCAGTGACTTCTCACCATTTAAAATTCAAGAGAGTCCTGGCGAATCATAGAATTATTGAATAGTTTCTATTGGAAGGGACCTTTAAAGGTCCTCTAGTCCAACCCCCCTGCACTGACCAGGGACACCTTTCACTACATCAGGTTGCTCACAGCCCCATCCAGCCTGACCTTGAGTGTTGGGAGTTGGGGCATCTTCCACTTCTCTGGGCAGCATGTTCCAATGTTTTAACATTCCATAATAAAAAATTCTTTCTGACACCTACTGCCAATCTACCTTCTTTTAGTTTAAAATCATTACCCTTTCTCCTGTCTTATAAGCTCCCTTTAAATACTGAAAGACTTCATTAAGGTGTCCCTGGAGTCTTCTCTTCTCCAGGCTGAACAACTCCAACTCCCTCAGCCCATCTTCATAGCAGAGGTGCTCCAGCTCTCTGAGTATTTTTGTGATCATTTTGGCAAAGGTCTACATGTTTTGGGGTTTTTTTTAAACTTGCTTTTTTATTCTTTGGAGTAGAAATAACAAGCCACTTGCACGACAATCAGTGTGAGTCTTTCGATTGCCCTTTCTCTGAAAGGTGGAAGTTAAAATTCGTTTAGATCCCATTTCTACATTTTAATGAGAACATCATATGGTTAAATTGTCTTGACCAGTCTCAGATTAAATGGTAGTTGGTTATGAAATTTTCCATTTACTGAATTCATGTGATACTAGATCACAGCAATTTCCTGAAGGAAAAACTCTTATGGAGTGTAAATGAGCTTTCTCTCTTACCCTTAGTTGCAGGGAGAGGGATTGTCATTCTGTACACCAAGACTAATCAAAATTTAAAAAATAACCTCAGTGTAGATGTGTACGATTTTGTTCAGTTTATTAAAATATGATACATTCTGTTTTAATTTTCAGCTGTTTTGAGACATCAGAGCAGCTTTTTTTGTCAATATTTGCCTAAATTTCTTAAACATCCTCTGTGTCCCTTTCAGATGGGAAGAAACGTTTCATTGGCATCAGAATGCTGACAATAACACCAGCGTAAGTATCTTAGAAAGGTAATTGTATCATCATGCACACAAGATATGGTCAGTAGTGGTTCAGAACTTCATTCAGCTTTTGCTACAAATCTCCAGAGATCCAGAAGTGGGCATTGGCTTCTAGGAGATCTGCAGGCATTTTAATGATATTTGTGAAATCTATGTTCTTGTTATGAATGGATGATGCAGGTTAAATAAGTCCCTGCCTTTTGCTCAGGCCTCTGGCAGCAGGCAGTCGCATTACTGAGGTGACTAGCACCCCGAGATCCACTCTCATTTGCAAGTTCTGTAATAATGGCTGATTAGGTCTGTTATAGAATGAATTATTGATTAGTAGACACAAAACTAACAGACGTAATACTTAAACCAGACTATTACTACACAGGGATAAGACAAAAGGGAATGCTAGTATTATGTGTGTGGGGTTAGATTTACAGCTAGCTAAGAAATAGTATAACTCAGGGTCCAATGTTTCTTACCACCAAATTGTTGAAGGGGCACAAATCGAAATCCTTTAGCTCAATTTCCAGAAAAGTGACCACGAAGTTGCATCCAAGCTTTGGGAAGAAATCGTCTTGCATGTTCCAGAGTGTGTAAGATACTTCTGCCTCTCTGATACACGGTAGTACTTTTATATTGTAAAAACAGGCCTTTTGGTCACCTATGTTTTTTACCCCTTCCCACATCTGTTAAGATGGCAGACCTTTTAGCGCCAGGAGATGATACCCGCTGTGCCTTGCCCACCTGCGTTATCTCTCCTATCTGCACCGGCCACCTGTGGTGGGGAGAGGGGTGATATGCCCTGCCACAGTTCTGAGACCTGGAAATTCTCTAAATTCTGATAGTGAGAGATGTCCTGCTGATAGCTGAGGGAAATTAGGAAGAGCCTGAACACAGATTTTGGGTCTTGGCAAGGACATCTGGAGTTACACCAGGTTTTAGGTGACATTTAAACAGAATGCTGCTTTCACATGATTTTGAGTGCCAATGGCAGATCAGCTGATGGAGGGTTTGGTGGTACTTTTATCAGTGCTAGTGGAGGCCATACGGCGTGAAGTTTGGTGCCTGACCCTTAACTAGAAAGAGTTCTAAAGTGCCAAACTAAAGCTTTGTGCCTCCATGTTAACAAAGCCAGAATATGGACACCCTCCTCTGGCTCTCTACTCCCTTTTCCCTTTCACATTGCTTTGTGTCTTGCCGTTGCCCAGATATATTCTTGGATAATAAATGAAGGCTCTATGCTGATGTTCTTTCCCAGCAGTAGGCATGTTTCCAATGTGGCAGCAGACTGCAAAATTAAACAAGACAATTTCCAGCTGGGGTTGTAGTAAAGTCATCTTTTTTAATTGAGTACACTCTTGCAGTCCTCCCTGAAGGGTCAGATCCTCAGCTGGAATGAATCAGTGTAATGGCATTAACATCACCGATGGAGAGAAATTCGGAATGTTTCTCTGCATAATTGTGTACACGATGTGAGATTTTACTGCTTTTGTAGCATCTAATGAAGCCATGTAAGATGTCTGCAGGCCTATTTTTAGGAAAAGGCCACTTCCCTTGGCGTGTTTGCTTTAATTATTCAATTGCTAGCTTCCTCAGTACAAAATCAAATGAAGAGAATGTGTGCAGCCATTTTGGCTTGTTTTCCATCTGTGGGACCCCAGTTTTTCACAGCAGATAGCCAAGTAATCCATCTTTGGTTTAAAATCTTTTCTTTCTAGAAATGGGTTCTAACCCACACTGTACACAGACCTGAAATGGTGTCATCACCTCTGAAGTGAGCAGATGTTTGTAGAACCTCTATTTTACAGCGGGTTCCTGTCTTCTTTCTTTAGAAAGTGATGCACAAACAATTCCTGAAGCAAACTTGAGGAAACTGAAGTTTTCAGTTCTGATCTATCTGCTGACTGAAGTTATCAAAAGCTCTGTTGTTCTAGATAAAAACAAATTAAGAATGACTTGCAAAATAAAACAAGCAAAAAATTTAGCAAATTTCTGCCCTGTCACCAGCATTAATTCTTTGGGCAGAAATGTCTTTTTTCCCTGTATACCACCTGGGACAGAGAGTGCTCCTGCCCTTGTGCTTGTGTACAGGGCCCTCTGAGCTACTGCTACACAGCCAAAGTCAGATTCTTGCAGAAGGTGTACAAGACCATTAAGTTTAGCATGTTTTTCACAGGGAAGTAGTTTTGCCTCTATTAAAATATAGGTATTTAATCCAAGTTCAAATCCCCCACATTTTCATCACAGAACAACAGGGAAGCAATTGATTGCTAATTCTTTTATTTTTTGTCACAAAAAGTTTAAATAAATAAGAATATTTGAATGCTTCTGCTTTTGTAGTGCAATCAAATTCTGTCTAACTTTGTTCTTCTTTTAGCTTGGTGGAAGAACTGAAGAACAATAATGCTGATTTTCCTGATGTCAGAAGTGGAATTTATGTACACGAAGTTGTTCCAAACTCACCTTCTCACAGGTAGGTAGAGCCATGTTATTCACCACAAATAAATCTCCAGAGAGGTACTAGTAGGTAATGTTTCTTTTTATATTCAAGTAATTTCTCATACCAGGCTTGATTTGTAAACAATTAAGAATTGTGCCTTTAGGTTTAAAATATTTGTGCTAAAATTCTGCTCACATCTACAAAAGTGAAGCATTTCAATATCAGAACTATTTAAATCATAGAATCATTCAGGCTGGAAATGACCCTTAAGGTCATCAAGTCCAATCATTAACCCAGCTCTGTGAAGGCCACCAGTAAACTCTGTCCCTAAGTGCCACTTCTACCCATCTTTTAAATACCTCCAGGGACGGTGACACCACCACTTCACCAGGCAACCTCTAGCAGTGTTTGAAAACCCTCTCTATGAAGGAATTTTTCCTTTTATCCAATCTAAATCTCCCTTTGTACAACTTAAGGCCGTTTCTTCTTGTCCTGTCACTTGTTACTCCGTAAAAGAGACTGCCACCAACCTCACTACAACCTCCTTTAATGACATTATGAAACACTGACAGTGTGCAAATATAAAGAACACCCCAAATACAATGAACAAATTTAAGGGGTTTTGTGAAGTATGTTGAATACTAATAAACAGAAACTTGGATTAAGGTTAAACAAGAAACAGGATAGGATTCACAAAAGGCACCATCAGAGCTGTTATCTGAGACAGTGCTTAATCTAACCGGAAGAGGCTATTTTATGGAACAGTTGCAAAATAAATGAAATATTTCTGAAAAGGATTTTAGGAAAAGCAAAAGTAATAAAAGCAGCTATTCTGGATTGCATTCGAGCAGCAAGAGAGAAATAATTTCCCAATACTTCACCTGGTATGTTTTACTTGTCTTGAAATTTTGAAAAGGGTTTCGTTTCCAATGCCTGAAATACATATTGGCGACATAAAAGCATGATCTTTCAAAGGGATGGAGTGAGGTGAGTCAATAATGGATAAAAGTCTTTTCTGTTTCCCATTTGCTATAGTTTTGTAGAAGACAAAGAGCAATCTAGACTCATTGTTTTTGCTGTTTATGAAGAAAATCCTCAATGAAAAAACCCAAGCCTTATTTTGCATTTAGCGAGTGCTACCTTTTATTCTTTCACAGTCAGAAGGGTGGCATTTCCCTTCGATGGAGACTATACAATTAAAAATTTATCATATCTGCAAAAGGAGTGGTGAATAGCCTTTGTACTTTTCCTCTGCATAGAATGCATCCTTACTACCATTTTCTTGTCTTTGCAGAGGAGGGATCCAAGATGGAGATATCATTGTGAAAGTCAATGGGCGTCCTTTGATGACTTCCAGTGACCTGCAAGAGGCTGTGATGAATGAATCACCTCTACTACTTGAAGTTCGAAGAGGAAATGATGACTTGCTATTTAATATTGAGCCTGAAGTTGTCATGTAAATAGAATTGAGGAAGCTCTCACCATAATTAAACTCACTTATTCTGGAACACTAGATACCTCCTTTACAGCTACAGTAATTATACTTCCTGTTGACTAATGACAAGGTGGACTAACTTAATTGCCTGAGCCATTTCTGTACATAGTAGCTAGAATGACTTCAAAGATGCCATTTACAGAAGATTTAAATTTCAAAGAAACTTAAGAACTGTGTTCTGGGGAGGAGGAGAAAAACAAATTTTGGGTAGCTGGTAGAAATGGGTCCCACTTCCCATACCTGCAGATTCAGAGCAGACTCAGTTCTGCATTTTGAAAGATCAAAGTACTACTGGGAGTGAACACCCCAAATACAATGAACAAATCTGGGGGAAGTATATGAAAGGGGGAATTATTCTTAAACTCCAGTCATAGCTGCAGCAGACCCAAGCTATTGCAATGCAAAATTGAGCTTTTTTTCTTTTTTTATGTAACTTTTTCAATGTGAACCTATTATTGGCAAAGCTTGTATTTGTTCTTAGTGCTTCTGTGCTCCATGTCCATGCAGGTAGATGAAATCTGTAAATATTGAAAGGAACAAAAATGGTATCAGGCTATAGAGTGTTACACCTATGTCATGCTATTTTTGGAATATAGTAAATGATTCTTATAGAATTAATGCCTTATATATAAATCAAAACGATGTGCTGAACAAAGTTAAGTTTGAGAAAGTGCACAGTTTTTTAAGAATTTGATACAAACTTGTTTTGCATTTTTACTGGTAAGCTTTGCTGTAAAATTGTTACACTACTTTTGGCTTTGACTGGGTATGTTTCTACTGTAAGGAGATTAAAGTTTACACAAATAATGTATTGATGTAAACCTCTTTTTAAACAAGTATGTCTTCCCTGCTTCTTCTGTCTGACTAGAATAGCCTCTCTCCCAACAGAAAATTTTCTTACAGAAAATTGGGCCCTGATGTTATGAAAACCCTTTGCATCCCTATGATATAATTATTCTGTCCTTATTTAGACTATGTTTAGAAACGCTTTGCGCACAAGTCATTTATTTACACTGTTTTTTTCCATATTTATGAATTTTGCTGTGATGTCACTTAGAGAGTATCGAGTTGGGATCCTGTTGTCCTCAGTTCTCCCTGTATGTGATGAGAAGCAGAAAGGAAGCACCAGTAACTCTGTGTTACAGCTAGAACATGTGAGACTTCTGTGTAATAAACCAGGAGAGGAATTGCTAAGAGCTAAATCCAGATCTTCTATGTACCCTAAACTCTAAACAACTATCTTCTCCCTTAGTGAATATTGCTCAGTTTCCAAAGAGGCAGAGGAGCTTTTCTAGCTGGAGCATTTTCCACAGCCAGCTGTGCTTTCTAGACCTGTTTCTCATATCTTTGTTACACTGATGCAGAAAGGAATTAACCTTTGGAACAATTCCCTTGAGGTTGCCATCATGCCTAGACTTTCTGGTTATACCAACTCACTTATGTGTGACAAGCCTTGCATCTTTGGGTCTGTACAATGCCAGACACATGGAACAGAGCAATCTGTTCCCTCCTTGCTGGCTGGGACTGCAGCTATACAATTCTAAGGCGGATGGGGTATCTTCCTCTTAAAGATGAATAGCGTTTCTTTCCATCACAGAAATGTGATGTGCCTGTAAGGATGGCTTCGCCCCCCTGCTGTCACTAAACAAAGAGCTATTCTCACCCCACCCGACAAAAGATGCTTAGTTCTACCTGTTGAATATTCCAATTCCTTTATGTTAAGATACAGCCTTGGCATCCAGGCTTGCAAATAGCATACTTGTGTTCTGAATTTAGGGTAGCTGTGGCATGCAGAAGGATGCTCTCATGGCTAACATCAAGCCTTATCCATCCATGTGTCCCACATTAGTACCCACATTTTACAGTTTGTACAGCGTCTATTTGTAATCATTGATTAACACTAAAGAAATTAAAGTATTTCTGAGTCTGTTGCTAATTTTTCAGGTTTTGGCCAAGAAACTGTTCGGTAAAAAGACTGAGAAAGTGATAAGCTTCTTTTACTGTAAGAGAAGCTTTTCGTCTTCCAGTTAACAAAGTGCTGATTTTGAAATAAATTGCATAAAAACTCCTTGTACAGCAATATTGGATAGAGACTGGAAGTGACACAGTAGTACTAAAAATTTAAAACACTGTTGTTTCTGCTTTAAAATGCCTTGGCCTTTTAATCAAGTCACTGTGCGGGGGCAGAGGGGCTATTTCCTTATTCATCAAAACATGTTGCATTCTAACAGCAGTTCCTAGTTTTTATAAACTGTCTCCAAAAAGCTTGATGAACTCACACATCACATCCAGTGGTCTGCAAGTGCTGCTGCATTGTAGCAGATTTCCCTCTGAGGTAAGGAAGGTCAGCTGAGGTTCCTTTAGAAAGAAAGCATTGTCATTCCTTTTGGCTGTAGGAGCATCTGTGTCATTTCAGCTGTGCTGTGACCCTTGTCTGCTGAAATATGAGTAGACTTTATTAATTTCCACTTGTGCCCCTGACATCAGCCAGAGCTACAAAGGGTAGTTACTCAAAGATAGAGTCAGTGTATCTTGATACCAGCAGTTAGCATTAAGTTTATGACCCAAACTTGATATCTCTGTTTCTGGGATAAAAGAAAGTAAAATGGCAGTCGGTAGCTCTTTAAAACAAAATACTCTGGCAGCCTCTCTGTCATAAGCAGTGTCTCTGTGTCTCTTCGGAAAAAAAAAGTTTGATCTTGGTTTCTCAAAAGAACTGGACTGGCAGCTACAGCTTTTTCAAGTCAAAGTGGTCATTGACCTCATTATTTCTGCAAGGCCTAATCAGCAAAATAAGGAAAGAGAGAGACCACCAGTGACAATAAGAAAGACATGAGTATTTCAGGATGCTTCTATCCTGCAGCCCAGCAAGGTCATCAGTGGTTGCTGCTCCACCCTACCCAAACTAAGCCCTGTGGGGGAGCTCCCTCTCACCTGTCCTGCTCCCCTGTGCCTGCTGTGAAGCTGAGCAAGGTCATGACAACTCTTCTGGCTCAATGCTCCATACAAAACAGGAATGAGAACACACCATGCACAATAAAATACCATTCATAAACAGAGATTGTGGCTATTAGGCAGACAAGGTATGGGTGGAGTAGGAAACAAGAAAACAACACAACATAGAAAATAACCATATACTTAAGAAAAAAAGAAAAGAAGGTATGTCTGTTACTTTCTTTTATATAACTAGATGGGCATGACTGGGCCAGACTGCTTTACAGCTGCCAGGTACTTGAAGAATCTCTTCTGCAGGGATGGTATCTGACAACTCTGTACCCTCAGAGCAGTATAGGATGGGTAGCATCCCAAAAATCCAGTGACTCTCCCCAAGAGGAACCAGTAATGGAGAGAGAGCCTTTAGGCTGTAGTCAGTGTGACACACACTTTGTCATCACTCCTGAGTCCCACAGAGCTGCTCCTACGGCTGATTACTTGTAGCTCTCTGCTCTCCCACTATATGAGTGCTCTAAACGCAGTTATACGTTTGATATCACCTAAAAAAACATCACTGGGAAGAGAGAGGCATTTTCTATTTGCAAACAAGGAAAAACAAGGGAATGCCTTCCCTTACAGGGGATCCAGTACCTGTGAAGGAACTGGACATGACACAAGAGGTGCATGAGCCTCGGAGTGTGCCAAGCTTTTACACTTCCGTATGTGTAACAGCAAGCTCGTGATTTGCAGGCTATGGCTTCTCTGTTGTCCAGAGCATTCTCATCGTCCAGGAGTTGTATCTCCTGCAGCTCCAGGAATTTCTGGCCTGTGGAGATCTGAAAAGGCTTGAAAAGGCAGCAGAAATATGAATTACTGAGGAAGCTCAGTGTTCACACAGAAAATCACCGCAAGGCAGCTCTTCTGCACCACCTGCTCTCTGCTTGCTGCTGTGTACATTCTGCACAACCGCACACCAGCCAACAGTTCCTCCTTTCTGTACATGTCCCGGGGCTGGCTCTGCATCAGTTATTCCGTGCAAAGCTCTTACCCACAGCATCTGCCACAGGGGCTTTTCACACCTCTGCGTTTTGCCCTCTGCATCAGCTGCTCTGTTTGCCCTTCTCCAATGGCTTTGCACCAGCTATTCCATACCTCCATATATCCCAGACAGCGGTCTCACACTCTTTTAAGTTTGTTTTGACTGCTTGTTTGTTGCTTGAGGCTTTGTTGTTTTAGCAGAAATCAGGAAGAAGGAGGAATTTTTATTTCTTTCTTCCCAAGCTCTGAAGTCCGGAGTGCTGTCCTGAGCATTTCAAGTCCATAGCAAAATACTAAGGCACTGGGTTGATGAGAAGTTTATTTAACCACAAGACGCTGAAGGATATAGAAGGTGATGCTGCCCCTGTTTAGGCACCAACCAGCCAAGAACTGGTGCTTGTAGACGTACAAGGCTGAGAGCTTACCCCAGGGGGGTGTGTATGGACAGTTTGGGTGTGCTTTCTGTGCTCACGTACAGGGCTAATGATAGTCTGAGGACTGCTTTGAAGTACGGAGAAGACTTAAAAAGGGAAGGAAAAGGGTGTTTAGCATGTTTATTTTATTCCCTTTATTTATTTGGCTATCTGTAATCTTCATTTAACTGGACGTTACAGGGAAAGCCTCCAGGTCTGTGTTTATTCTGATCCTTATTCCAACAGTAGCACTTTATTTTTGCAGCTTTGGTGTTCCGCAGATAGAAAAGACTTGGTCTTTTCTCCAGTCTTTCCCAGTGCTAGTGTCAATAGAACAGCTTGGTGGAACTTTGCTGTAGAAGAACTTTGCAGGTGGTGCCATGGGCTGTAAAAAGCATCAGAAAGAAGAACCCACTGTCAGTTAAGGCAGAGTTGCTCAGGAGACCTTGTTGGTTGTTCCAATTCTTCTGTCAAACACTAGAGAAAATGTTCTACTGCATTTTTATAATCAAAAATGCAGATTATATTTACAAGCAGTGAACTAATGCTCAGGGAGAACAGAACATGGATACAGAAGAGGAACTTCAGTTTACAACAGTCACAAACAAAAAAAAAAAGAAAAAATATATGTGGGTTTTTTCTCTTCTGATTTTTACCCTCTGGAGAGAAAGGTCAGACAGTGCCCCCCATCCCCCCTTCCTCTTCCCCTCCCTTTCTGTCAAATACTCCCCCAGAGACTCTGAGAATATGTCAATATTAAACAGCATTTTCCCTATGAAGATCTCTGGAGAATAACAGAAGCAACTTCTTGCTCTTTCTTTCTTCAACAAACACCAGCCAGGCCTTCACAAACAGCCAACTGAGGCATAGTCAGGAAAAAACAAGTTCTTAAAGGAAGCAGTCGCCAAGGAAAATAATTGGGCAGCATGAGGGTTTTGGTGACGCGGCTGCACAGCTGCTAAGTTCAATGACTCTCAATTGCCTCCATCTGAAGTTGTGCTCCACTCTTGAAATGATTTTTACCTCCATTACTATAAATAGCATGGTATGATGATTTGCTGCTTGCAGTCCCAGAGGCAGCTTGGGAAAAAACAGAAAACACAACCAAACCCTAACAACTGAACCAATATATAACGAGAAAACAAAAGGCCTTCAAGTGTCTTCTCAGCAGGATCCTAAATGTCAAAGAGAGATCACAAAGTTAGAGAGTATAGTGCTAACACTTTTGATTATGATTTTCTGACATCTTTGTTGGTCAAGAAGATGTGCAGCACTACAAAAGTAGTGCCAACTGCTCTGTCCTTCTGTAGGAAGAAGTCCCCCTCAGGGTTGGTGTCACATAAATTGCTGGTCATTTCATCTGAGTCACCTGTCTAGATGCCCCTTAGCATCAAGAGAAAGAAACAGTTGCTTTCCTCTTCTCAGAAAGGAGAGGTTCAAAACAAGTCCAAAAGGTTGTATCCTAAAAATATTTACTACAAAGCCTCCTTCCTCTGAAGAGGCCTCAGATAACCCAAAATAATGTACATGACCGCACTGTACAAATCCTAAGTACATGGTGTAGCTTTTTCAGCTGAAGGTAGCAAAATGCTGGTTCTTGACTTGTTCAGGTGTTAAGCTCATTCCCCCATGACATGCCCATCATAGCCACCTACCTAAAGTTATCTGATCAGTGTTTTAAATGCATTAATTACACTTGCCTTCCTAGCTGTTTTATCGCCAAAGCTGCTTCTTTCCCGTCCATAAATCCAGATGCAAGGAACATAGGAAAATACACCTCAACCAGCAGAAATGCTCCGAAAACCCTTTTTTATGTACATAAAAATATCTGAGCTTGGAAGTCCCTCATGTTGATAGTCCTTGTGGTTGGACACTAGTGCTCTGTTTGCCTCTGCAAGTTATGCGTGTCACCTACTGCCAGCTGTACAGCCTGCTGGAAAACGAGCTATTGCACTCACTAAGGGCATAAAGCTGCGAGTTGTGCCTCTGCAGAAGGACTTCAACATCTGAAATACGTTGTTCCTCTGGGGTTAAATATTGCCATTCTGGCCCATAAATCTTACAGTGAAATTCCCCTTTTAGGGAAAAGTAGAGAAATTTTTGCAGCAGGATAAGGGAGTTCTGATGTTCTGAAAAACGCAGTTTCTCAGCGTTTTGGGATGTCAGATGTTTTATGAAGAGGAAAATCAGTGGGCAAAATCTGAGAAAGTGATGAGAGGTGCAATGATGAATATATACCATTGTTTTGCACGCTTTTTCCCCCGAAGTGTCTGTACATATGGTGTCGTGGTTTGATGCTGGTCTAAATGCCAAACACACAAAATCCAATTATATGCATAAGGGGAATATGGATTTACTGAGGAAAATGTAAAGAAACTTCGGGGCAAAACAAAGTCCACACTTAAACTGTTGCAATATAAAGGAAAGTTTATTACTAACAGAATTAAAAAAAAAAAAAAAAAAAAANTTTATTACAAAAAAAAATAAAAAAAAAAAAAAAAAAAATTAAAAGAAACCTTTAAACGCCTTTCTTTCTCAGTGCCTCTTTCTTTACTACAAACCTTTCACAAGTGAAAACAAAGCAAGAACATGGGATTTTTGGTCAGAGCTGCACTTTAAGATTTTTTCTACGCTTAAGGAAAAGAGGTTCTTCTACTGTGCCATAGAATTTTCACAAACCAACAGTCCCGCCTGGAGAAAACCTGTTGAAGTGAAAAAGGTATCTTTCCCATGAATCTTGCGCAGTCTTCCCACACTGCCAAGTCACGAGCCACAGGAGAAAATGGGGTTTTAGTCTTTTAAGGATGAGTTATCTCAGCCTGAAAGCAAAGGTTTTCTGCTTCGAATCTCTAACAGCTTCTCACAACTTCTATGTGGCCTGGTGTGGGCCTCTCTGTAACAGCTTCTCATAACTTCTGTATGGCCTGGCGTGGGCCTTTCTTTAAAGTCACAGGCTGCACAAGAATTTCCCATCCTCCCAAGTTTTTCCAAATAGACTAAAGTTCTTTCTACGGCTTTGCAAGAAGCATTTTTAAGCTCAGTGCCAAAAAAAACTCGACAGCCCTCTTTTCCCGTCGCCATCTACCTGCCTTCCCATGTGGTCTCACCTCTTCCCTTCTGCTTCTGACCTTGGGGTCGCCATGTTCAGCTTCGTCCCATATGACTTTACTTTTCGCTTCTTTGCTCGCTGACTTGAAAGAAAAGGTGTCTTTGTCGGCTGCGGTGTGTGGTGTTTCCTTGGCTTTGGCGAGAGCTGTGCTGGATGCAAAGGTGCCCCGCCAGCTCCGCCAGCCCCGTGCAGGGTCTCGGCGGCCTCAGATCATCTCAGCCACGAGGCCTCGGTCACACGCTGCCTGCGGAGCGGGAACAGCTCTCCCTGGGAGGGGAGGGCCGGCCCCGCGCCGCCGCCGCGCCGAGGGGGGTCCGGCCCGGACCTGGGCCTGGAGCCCTGTGCCTTCGGCCACCCCTCAGCCCTTGAGGAAAGAAACAAAGAGAAATCTCCTGCCCTTGCACAGGCTTTTTATATGCAAAATTGCAAAAGTGCGATTGGCCCAAAAGCTCGTCAGTCAACTCAGGTTCAACCTATTACATATGGCCTCCATTTTTGTTTGGTTTATTTTTGAAATAAATTTTGAGTGCTTCTGAGATTTTTTAAGGAAAAGTTATGACCTCTTGCTGATCAATATCTTTAGTCTTATTGGTATGAGGCTAAACAACCAAAACCAGAAACTGGACGTGGTATGAAGGAGCTGCAATGTTTTTGGTGGAGGTTGGTTCTTTTGTTTTAGTTTGGGGGGTTTTTGTGTGGTTTGTTTGTTTGTTTGCATGTTTATTTGTTTTTTTGCTTCACATCTGTAGCATCAGCTGCAGAAAAGGACACGTGAGTAAATTCTGGCAAACTGAGAAAAAACAACCTCTGAAGGCAGTCTGGCAAACTTCTCTATATCACCACTACCTTTTAAAATAAAGCAAACTTTTCTACGGCTTATTTATGCCATTTAAACAATTTAATATTTGTGTTGAAAATAAAAATAGTAATCTTTATACATTTTGCACTGGTTGGCATTACAAATTATCCTATAATTGGAACAATATTTGAAAAACTTACTTTTGAGACTATTTTACTCCAAAATGTGGTAGGTAATTAAATAGAATCAGTATTTTCTTAGGAGAAAGGTGAACCTTGTCTAAGGCAACTATTTAAGTGGGCAGTGTTTTCATAACACAACATTTATTTTATACATTACTGAAGAAATTTTACCTGACAGAGTGAATTGGTAATGCTGACAACCCTAGTGGCATGCAGTCGGGTTCTGGAATGAAAGACTGAGGAATAGAGACTCTGTAAAAGATACCTGAAAGTTAGCTTATCAGCTAACAAAGGCCTCCCATGGAATTTGGGTATATTTCTGTAATTCTGCTGACTGCTGCAGGCCAGGCATACATTTGCCTCTTTATGTAACTGTGAAGGCTGTGAGAGTTTGCAGCAATTGCTGTTAATTACAACAGCTGGGCAGAAGTTATATCCCCCGCAGCTTGCTGATATCCACCTCCATCTGTTTGAGAACATAATTCTGCAGGTGATAAATCAGCATAAAATATAGTTTTCTTTTCTCCTGAAACTGATTCCTGTTTACATCTTACTTCTAACATGCAAAAAATTTTGCTACAGTTATCATCTCATTAAGGTCCATGAGGTTTGGGGGGTAAATGCAAAGAGATGCTTAAAATTCAGGTGGTCAGTGAGTAGCGAGTTAAGCAGTTAAAAAAATCTCAGATTTTGAACAACTCTTGGCACATTTTCATTTTGCATGTGCAGCGTGGGCTTACAGTCACAGATGTACTCTCTGTGAAATCAAGCCTCTGTGGTCTTTTTTATTTTTAGAGAAAAAAAAGAAGGAGGATGTCAAAGAGTGAAAAATGAGCTCCCTACCATCCTGCTTTCATTATTAGCATGGAGGAAAATGAAGGAGAAGAGAAAAGCAATCGTGGCCTGAAGCTCTGCTTGCTCTTCCTGCGGTTCAGAGTGGTCGGATGATGTGAGGTTTATTTAACTGTCTGTCTTTACGCAGTCACATTCCCATGGCATTTGAGGTCCAGATTCTCTAGAAGATGTAGGTGGTATTTCATGAATACCTTATAGATGACATGATTCTCTGTGTGTGGTACTGTATTTCCTAGAGACTGACCATAAGGCAAAATTTATGTGTGTGGCAGTATCTAACACCACAGCGCTGGTTTGTGTCCTGATTTAGGGGAGAAAACATCAGAATGTAAACATCTTTCTTGGAGCAAAGACTTCCCTCAAGTTCATCTTGATGCTTCTAATTACAGAGGCACATTTTGAGATTCATTTATCTCCCTATAAACACATCAGCAGCTCATACAGAAAGAAAATAAAATAATTTACATCACAGGGCACACAGAGTACCCTGTGATGTAAATTATTAGAACCAAAACAATACTCAGCTCATTCTCACTGATAATTCCCCATCTCTGATTGTGCCAGCTTTAACAAATAGAGTCATATTGATTGTAATGTACTACACAGGATAGGTTTGGTTTAGATTGAAATGTTCCCCTAAAAGCAGAAAAGAAAAACCCAGTCACTGTAGGTCATTTGACTTGCTTTTGTGTGCATGCAGGGATTAGGAGAATTAGAAAAGGGGATGTTAGTGGCATAGAGCATGTTCTGGGTTAAACCCAAGACCTAATCCCACGGCTGTAGCGATAGTATTTTGAAAAATCATTTTTCAGCTGCTATGGTAAATGTTTCTAAAAACAGAGGAGAAGTTTATAGTCTGTTACAACAATGAATCAAAATAACCCTGCTCATTTTCCGTGCTTAGTCTCAAGGGCCTTGGTAAACTCAATGTTGGCTCATTCAAAACAGGAGAATGATTGACAATGAAAGGTAACTAAAATCCTGAAAGAGAAAACAGGTAGATTAATTATCCCTGAAATCAATACTCATCTGCTCATGAGTTCCAGGCATGGGAGCTATGTCTGCTTAAAAAATAACCTGTCTTTGGGTCCAGCCCAAGTACACCGTAGAAACCTAGGGCCTGATCCTAAAATCTGGGAAAGAAAACGTGTGCTTGAACACTGAAACCTGGTCTATGCTGGAATTCTCATGTTTCAAATATTAAAAAGTCCCTCCAAATCTCTGCAAGTGAGTAATCACAATTTACCAGTCCAACATGTGTTTCATCTGCCATTGGTAGCAAGTCCATAGCAGCCCTGATCTTATGAGAAATGAAGACACAGCACACACTTCTAATGAGCTCCATGTTATATAGACCATAAAATATACACGATGCGTTCATGTTGTGTGTGCATATGCAGTCTGTACAAATATAAGACACAAAAATTAGAAATTAATATAAAAGAGAATTTAAAAATTGTAGAAGTATTCACCAGGGAAATCACAGATTAATTTTGTGGCTAGCAGATACTAAAAAAAATCTGACCAGGAATGAGAATCTCACAGGAATGAGAATCACGTGACAGGAAGAAGGCGAGGGAAGAGGTGGCTGTGGTAAATAAGCCCTGACTTTATACAGATAAGAGGTTTTCTGCAATTTACTTGAAAAGTAGGGGTGTTGCAGTTTAAATCTATTCCAGACTGTGACTGATGATGGACTGGTTGTTTAACTCCTCCTCTGCTTCAGTTCCTGCATCTATTAAATGCAACTGGTAGCAATGCTAACATGAAGCATTCTGAAAGCTCAGGAAAATAAGATTACGCTATCAAATTGCAAATACTGCCTCTATGTGGTTTAAAACAACACGACTCAATGAGTCTGTGTGGTCTGCAAGAAGTCAGATGTCTAAATGGACACTGGCTACTCGCTGATATTCAATCTCTTCACTGAAACATTAGCTCGTGACTGTGAATATGTGCTTTTATAGATGTCTGAATTCAGTGTCTCAGCAGGGTAAAGACAACATGCCCAGTTAGTCAGGGTGCTGTCTCTAAGCACCTAAAAGTTTAATTTGGGCTGATTTTCCAGCTGACAGTTTATATTTTAATTATTTTTTAATCCTGATAAGTCACCTTCTATTCTCCAACATGTTTTGTTTTTCTGGGTTAAAATCAAACTCTGTTTCCCCATTATGAGAAAGAGTCAGTGCTGGTGGTTTGGTTTTGGTTTTTTAATATTATGTATGTTTTCTTTGTGTTTCAAGTCTCAACTAGAACACTTTCTTAGGATATTAAGGTTCTTATAATTTAAAGACAGAATAGTAAATATAAAATTAAAGTATCCCTTAGATAATTTTTTCTTTATTCTTCATAAGTTAGGGCCATACTTCATATCATAGGAAAAACTCAAAGCTAATATGTCAAACAAGATAAATCCCACCTTGCCAGAAGATCTTCCACTTGCTTATACCTTCTGAGAGGAGATGACTGGTGCTTGAGTCAAAACTCAGAGAAGTTAAAGCACAAGGATGCTCTTCAATTTTTATAGGGATTGGAGGAAAAACCCCAAATGTAAAAATTGTGCCTGTGTTGACAGATCTTACCTGCACAACCACAGCAAACATTTGTCTGAAAGGATGAGGTTTTTTTGAAGACTGCCTCCATTATCAACCAGCTACAAAGTAACTCAACATTACAACAAGCAGGAACAGGAAGAATCTCCATAAGCATCTTTGCCCATTAACAATGTGTTTGGTTCTGGAAGGTCTGAAATATCTGGGAGTTGCTGGGGTGTTTGAATATGAGAACCAGCTGAGGGTTTTAAGGTGTGGCTAACTACATGTTACCTGTCAGGCTCTTCGTAAATCTGATAGAAAGCAGAATATGCACAGAATGGCTGATATCCTCTATTTTTCTGCATGGAATAATACAGCAGCAGGTGGTTTTAACATAAGGCAAGTAATTTTTGCACTTGATACACTATAAACTCATCAGGCAGCTATTTTGATACTGGCAAGGCTTCTGAGCAAGCCAGTTTTGAGGGGGGCAATAGAAGACAAAATTTATTCCACTTTCTTGGATACCCCAAGATGCACGAAAGCATCTGGCTTTTCTGCTACTACAGACTTCAGAGGAGCCTTCCGGAATCATACTGGTGCTGTGTGTTTTGTGCTTCACCACTAAGGTCAGGTTGGCAAATTAAATAACTTGTAGCTTTGTTATCCCTATCTTTCACTCCAACCCTTTCCTTTTTGCCAAACTGACTTTTCCAAATAAAGGCAGCAGACAAGCCTGGGGACACATCAGACAAAGAAAGGTAAGATTTATGAACAGAAAAATCTAAGAAATTCTAAACTTTCAGCAAGAATAGGTACATTGTTATTACCTATATTAAATATTGTAAATCACAGGAGGGAGATGCAGTTAGGCAAGATTTATTCATTAGATTACCAAGAAGTGTAGGTAAATAAGAAAACTTCTTTATAGGATGGAAAACAGTATTTTCCTAAAAATAAACTACTTTTTTTTGGAGGGGGGGGTTTATTTGTTTGTTTGTTTTGTTTTTGCGAAAAAAACCCCTATTATCTGATAAATACTGGTGGACTTTATTTTCAGTTGTGACACTGAAAAGCAATATGAAAAAGGCAAGGAGTAAATCCAGATACCAGTCAATCCCTTACATATTTGTTCCAAGTACAAACAAGGTACTAGTCTTTGTGGTAAGTTACAAGCTATTGAGATCTGGTCTAAGAGCAAAAAAAATCCTTTTGCATCTGCCATGAAATACCTATAATTTTATGTGAAGGAGTAACCTGGATTTGAGCCAAGTGGCTAGCTGGAAAATGTACTGCCAGTTTTAGGATCTGTATCAATTACTAAGTTGACTCTGTCTGAATAAACAAAGCTAGATATGTTCAGATCCCTTTGAAACACTGCAAGACTCAAATTACAAGCTTAAGTGTATCCTGAATTTTAATCATAGAATCAAAGAATCACTAAGGTTGGAAAAGTCCTCCAAGATCATTGAGTCCAGCCACTAACCCAGCACTGCCAAGGCCATGAGTGTCATACCTGCATTTTTTTTTAAATACCTCCAGGGATGGTGACCCCACCGCTTCCCTGGGCAGCCAGTTCCAGTGCTTGACAACCCTTTCCATGATGAAATTTTTCCTAATATACAATCTAAATGTCCCCTGGCATGACTTAAGGCTGTTTCCTCTCGTCCTGTAACTGGTTATGTGGGAGAAGGGGCGGAACCTTCCTGGCTACAAGCTCCTTTCAGATGGTTGTAGTGAGCGATAAGGTCCTTCCTGAGCCTTCTTTTCTCCAGGCTGAACACCCCCAGCTCTGTCAGCTGCTCCTCGTCAGACTCGTGCTCCAGACCCTTCCCCAGCTCCACTGCCCTTCTCTGGGCTTGCTCCCGCCCCTCAGTGTCTTTCTTGTGGTGAGGGGCCCAAAACTGAACATAGAACTTGAGGTGTGACCTCACCAGTGCTGAGTACAGGGGGATTGGCATTTACTAGATGGTGAAGGCTTTTAGACTAAATAGAGGGACAATGCTGCTGTTGAAATGAGAAATACAAAGTCACAAGTAACTGTAATCACTTGAAAGAGAAAACACAGCACACGGTCCCACAGAAACAGATGTCATATTAGATGACATCTAATTAGAAGCCGAGATGTCATACTACTTTTTTCTTAGGTTAATGTAGGAGTATCTCAAGAATCAAAATAATAACCTTCAATTCAAAATACCAGATCCAATGTATAATAATTATAATAAGATGCAATAGAAAAATCTTGTCTCAGTCTCTAATATTGTGAGAGTTTGTCACTCTCTCTGATGTATAAATACAGAACTAACAAAATCATATTTTCAATACTGATGCAGCAGTAAGATAAAATGTAATCACACCAAAGCCAGCTTCATAACATTTATTTTGGAGCTGGATGTACTGATAGAAACATTCGACTTCAGTGTTGCCCCTTGCCTCTTATAGCCTGGAGACACATTTTTTGATACAGAATGAAATTATTCTTATGACATCTCTCGCAACACTATCTTATTGTTCAAACAGGAATTGAATATGAAAGAGATACCTCTTTTTAACTCTACAAATTGTGGCAACTGTTTTGTTACAGTGGATATTTTGTTCCTCTGGGAGAATCTCCCAATTAGTGGTGGCCTTTTCTAAGAATGCTTTTTAAAATCTTTGGCTGAAAACTGAAAAAGTAATCCATAACATCATAGCCTTGAATCTTGAGCCTGTACTTACTTCTGCAATTAGATCAGATCTTTTTCCAGTTACTTTTCTAAATCCATTTATGGTGATACAGAAGGTAGTATGACCAATAATGGAAGTTTAAGAAGACTCCAATAGAATAGCTTTAATCCATCTTCAATAGCATGTAATAAAATTCTATCCTTTAGTAAAGAGTTATCAGATCTCAGAAAATAACCTTTACAACCCTACTTTCCAGTTCCAAATAAAGTAGACATAGTTCTGATAAGACTATTATTAGGATTTTCCTTTCTGGGGCATAAATGAATTCAAATTCCCTTTAGAAAACCAAACATTTACTGCTGCATGCACCACAGTGAATTGGGTCTCCTTTCCTACTGTGGACTGGAACTGCTTCAGAGCAACAACTGACTCCTCTCTGTGTGCACAGCCTGTAGCCCAGCCTCTGCTGAACTCTAAATAAGTGCATCGACTCACACACTCACTCTGGCTTAGCCTGGGTTTGTGGTTTGATAGATTTCCCAAAAGCTTTGAGAATTTAGTTCGAGATTTTTTGCCTGCCTGGCATACGGCTTAACGCACAAGCAAGAGTGTGGGAATACACATTTTTTACTACTTCTCCCTCATCAATAGTAAAAGACTTCCTCTGTGAAATTTTCTAACAGGCCAGAGTGCAACGGTGGAGCCACAGAAGAAGTCAGTGAACGTGGGTAGTCATGGACTGAGCAATTCTGGGGTCAGTCTTATGGCTTGCATGGAAACCCTCATCTCCACCTCAGCTTCCTTGATCTGTTGAAGGCCTTATGCCAGTGTGGGCTCTGAGCAGTGTCTGTCAGACTATCCCATCCAGCAGATGTGCTGCTCTCAGCCATGTGCTTACTCATAAAGAGGAAGAAGGGACAGCAATTGCTTCACTTCTGTACTTACTGGAACTTGAACACTATGCAAAGGCTCAGATTTTGTTGGTTGGTTGGTTGGTTGGTTGTTTTTTTCCATATCTTCTATTTCTTCCTTTCCACACTGGAGAAGAATTTAGTTCTGTTCAGACCAGTTGACCTTTAAGCTCTGACCAGATCCCTCTCCTGAATGACAACAAATACATTACCTAATTGTACTGGAAATAAGAATTGGGAAAACTGGATTTTCTTACTCAGTGTCCTGTGAGTTCTGTATGATTCCTGCCCCAAGGGAAAAACCCAAAAAACAGATTGGATTATGAGAACTGGGGTCTGACAAGCTATCTGAAATAAGTCTTAACTAAGATTAGATACTGGGGTTCAGTATTGCAATATTGAAATGCTTCTCTTCAAGGGCCATCAATCCTGAGAGACATCCAAACTTCAATCTACAGCTCCATCTCTGCATCTATCCAATGTCAATGCAGCTGTGATAAGACTAGGACAAAAAATCCCTGTGTTATTGTCAGCTTTAGAGCTCTTTTCCTTCACTCAACTTTCTTTTTATTTGTCCTTAGTTACTGGCCATTTTTAGAGAGCTTTCACTAAGAGCAGTGCAAGTGAGCCCTGAATGGAAGAAAGTCTTAAATCAATGTGAAATGCTTTCAGAAAGAGGTGGTATATACATATCCTTTCTTCTTTGTGGGTGGCTCCAGAGAATAATGAGCCTACTTTTTATACAGAGGCAAAAGGGCAAGACAGGGGAAAAAGTTTTACCCAACTGTAAGCATCACTGTAAGCAGCTCAGGGGGAGGAGGGTAATGCAAACACAGCTCCATATGATGGAAGTCACTTTATTGAAAGCAGCTGGCAAGCAGAGAAATAGGATATGTTGGCACCATCAGAAACTTTATCAAGACTTAGCCATGTAAGGTTGCATTTATTGTTATTTATAGCATCAGCTTAGAGGGGGTATGGAAATTATACCAGGAACCTCATTAGTATCAGCATGAGAGCTGTGTCCAATCTTTCTGCTCTAGTGATTGTATTCATTCCCTAGCACACATAGAGAAGGCAGCCAGGGAGAAATCTTCTCAGTGGCTTTCAGCCTTATTATGGAGCAAAAATGTAAAAATGGAGAGCAACTGGGGTACTGACCATGCAAGACCTTGCTTTTCCTGTCTTTTCTAGAGTCCCATACGTACACTGCCATCCCATCTGCCTTCCTCTCCAGTGGAAAGCAGGTTTCTGTTTCCTTCACAAGTTAAACCATTGGAAAGCAGAAAGTTTCTAGAGATACAGCTTTGAAAATCTGTTCTTATTTTTATCAGAAGAGAGAGTACAATAAACTGAAACTGTCAAGAAATGACATATACCATTAGCAGGTATGCAAGTTATCTACGGTGTGGCAAAATCTGCCATGAATTGGTTTTGAGTGTAAACCACTTATCAGTCTGAGAATTTGTTAGTCTTGAAGGCACTTGTTTAACTAGGTCACCTGATAGTGAGCAAAGTCAAAGAGATGGCTGATTTACTGTTTAAACCAAGACACTGCCAGTTGCTAATATTGCCTATATAACACGAATACCACTACAGGTGTCACAGCTCTGATTTATCCCTAATTTTCAGGCGGTCTATATGTGCTGCAGTCTCATTTTAAATATTTGCTATACTCATATGTTTTGCTTCAAAAAGCTGTTTTTCAGGTCTGAGCAGCTGATGTGTCCAACTAGTTCTTTTCAAGGGAAAAGCTGAAAGAGGCTTGGCTTTCAAAGGGTTTGAAGGACTGGTATATATATTTGAGGGCTTTAGTACTTAGCCTGTTTGCAGACTGTATCATCAGAGAATTGCAGAAGGGGCAGACGGAATATGAGGAGTCTTAGTTTATATAAAGAGCAGAGCTGCAAAAATGTTATTCAAAAGAAAAATCGTGTCTTGAAGTGTAGAATTTTCCCCGTGTGCTTACTACTGCTTATTGTCTGCATTTAATAACATATCCAGCTTTTTAAGATTCAAGCTCATTTGCAATCTGCCTTTATTCTACTAGTTTTATATCAGGCAGATCAAGTGGAAAAAGACATGCAACAGCACTGTATTTTGAAATTCTGTGTTCCTGTGGGAGTCTGTTAATTTTCAAATATTGCAGTTCAGGCTCTAACTGAACAACTGGGATAGAAGTTAACAGTCTGATACTTTTCAGTACTAAGCCTTAGCTGAATTGGATTGAAAGTTGTTGGATTTCTTTAATAAAGGTTTATTTTGCATTCTGTGTTGTCCTTAATCATTTCATTTACTTATTGATAGTAAACCGAGTGATAAAGCACACGTGAAATACAGCCATGTCAGTAATTGAAACATCTGATTTACCTCATCTCTCTAATTTGGTGCAGGCATTCCTAATTGCTTTACCTCTGAATTCTCCTTCTCTGTGAATTAATTACTCAGGAAAACTTATCCTGACAGCCTCACTCGTATCTGGAGCTCTATTATGTTCAACCAGTGCACCCACCCAAATTTTTTCTCTTGGACTGAATGACATTTTAGTACATTTTCTTGTCTTATGCTTTGGATATTACAGGAAAATCCAGAGTGTCTGGGCCTTGAATATGTTGTTCTCAGGTGAGATCTTTATATGCAAATTTGTTTTCTGCTTTTTGCTAACTCCTGATCTGATCTACCCTTTGCAACTGTTCCTTCAAGTCTTTGTAAGGGCTAATTAGGTATACTACAACATGTGTACATCTGAACTGGTACTTTAAAATTTATTCTTCTTAATCCTTTCCCATTATTGTTAAAAATCAGATGGAGTAAGATCATATATTTTCAAATGGTATCTTTTTTCTTATTGTCACTGCAGAGATCTTTCTGCATCATTTATCTACAACATTACTTCCTCCCCTGGACATTATTACATTTGCAGACAAATTTGAGGATTCCTAGTAGGCACTTTTACTGAGAAATTACTTGCAATGTGCATTTGTCTGTAACTCTGAAAGAATGTCTTTTATTCCCTAGTAGTGTTTTATGGTATTTCATTTAAGATTGGGCTTCTGCAATCAGAAATTTCCAACTTCACAAAGACCTTTTAAACTTGCTTTCTTGTAAGCTGTCAATAGGTAACTGAAGTAATGTAATCTTGCATTTTCTGGACAACAGCTGTTGAAAGGGGAATCATTCTGCTATTCTCAAATGAGCTGTTAAATAATGATAGAGGATTGCATGGTTTCTGGTGGCTGCAGTAGAAGTGTAGCAGACAGACGTTAAACATCCTGTGCCTTCCATTTGCATAAACATTGGTTTGGAAATCATTCGAGGGTCAGTAGTCTTCAAAATGCTCAGTAACCACCCAACTACCATTAGGAATTAAACATGCAAGGCCAGCTTCAGGGCATGAGTGAGATGTGGGTTCAAAATCGTGCCCAGGCTATGACCAACACCTGCTCGTCACACAGCACTGGATAAGGGCAGAGGGAGGGGAGCAGAACATCAAAAGGACAAATAACACAGACCAACAGCAATGTTTTTATGCCCTGCGAGTCATCACTCCTCCTACTCCTCAAAAATTTAGATAGAACACAGAACCACAAAAGAGAGGTTTCTACTTTCTTAGAAGAAAATTATGTTTCCTACATGAATGCTTCTAAAGCCTCTGTTTAGGATTGTTTAGGGATATTCACAAATTTAGGATTGTTTAAGGATATTCACTATGCCTAGTACCTGTACCAAAGTTAGAAAAAGCAGCATTCTCCACTGACTCTATGGGAAATGAGAGCTTCCTAAGAAAGATTCCAATGGCTGAGATATGAATATCTCCCTTTGAAACTGTTGTTGGGTACCCATTCAAGTGTGACTGGGGAGAGAGCAGCATTATGCATTAACTTTAGAGTTCTGAAATAGGAGTTGGGGATATGAAAAACTTTTAAACATTTGTAGAGATTCCTACAGAGATAATGACAACCAAGGAGAGAATTTGATAAAGTAGGAAGCGAGGAAAATGCTATTAGGCAAATTGGAAATCCGGGCTAATGTGGTGAAGAGAAACAATCTGAAGAACAGAGGAGTGTCTGGCAAATGTTATATAACTGAAATTATTCTGGCCAGCTTTGGGTAGAGAAGAGCCAAAACCCAGAGCAGGGTCTGGTAAGGACTGCCCAGAATGAAGAGTTGGAATGGAAAAAACTTGTGAAGCACTTTCCAACTGTCCCAAATTCCTTTGTCAGTAATGTGAAGTGCTCTTTACGAATTGCCTTGGATGGGGTTGGAGGTGGTGAGGTAGTGTCTAAGCTGTAGCATGTACCTTGCGGTTTCTGGGCATGCGCAAGCTGAATTGAAGGAGAGGAAAGTTGAGTTCCCCAATACTTCTGCAGAGGGAAAAAAGGAATTCTATTTAATTGCTTTTTTACAGTTTGCCTACCAGCACTAAGCCATTGTTAGAACACTCAGCTCATTGTCTCCAGAAAAGATGTTACCAGCAGAGCAGCTGTGGTGTTTCAGTGAAGCATCTAAAATTAAATCACATGAAGCCATCTAATTTCTTATTTTCCTGTTCCAGTAAAGTCTGTTTTCTGGTTCAAAAACATATTGAGTGCCCTCAGCTTTTTATGACCTACATTCCATGCATTAGATAGTCTCGCCCTGCCCCCCCACAAGTGACAGACACCCAAGGACAAAATGTCAATAATATTTTCCCAGAAATAGTGATGATGCATGTCTGAGTCAGGGAGAGAGAAATCAATGGGCGAGTAAAAAATAAAAGCACAGAAAGATGAAAATGATGCAAGACAATCTGACAGATTTTGTTGGGTTCATAGTTTTTCATTACCAGTATATTCAAAACTGGTGTTATTTGCCTTTCAAAGTATTGAAGGTGAAATAATTGTTGTGTCACAGTTTTAAAGGTATTAGACACCTTTATTTTTCTTCCTATAATTCTCTATTGTGTACAAAGGCAGTTGGTTTTCACTTGTATAACTCAAATGTGTGATGATGCAAGTCTAATTTTTTACCTGGATACTTATTAATGACATCTATTAGCATGATATATATCAGACACAAATTCTTGAAATATGTCTAATTGGTGTTATTACTGAAGTTTTGAAGTAGAAATTTAATAATAAATAAATTTAATGATATGGATATAGCCCATAGGTTGTTTTCCTAAGAGAACTTCGATGCACCAGCATTTCGAATTCATTGACCCTCTGAGTGCAAAGAGTAAGTGTGTATGAAAGTACATAGGCTCCCTTTGAAGAGCAGGGGGAGACCTGGACATCTTGGAAAATGCATAACACATGTATTAAGCAAGGAGAAGCTTAATGCTAACCAATAGGAAAAACTAAGAATGGGGGTTTTATGTGTTATGAATACTATCCCTCTCCAGAGCATAGACTCTGGATTCAAGCCTGCAGAATGATGTATCCATACATTTTAGAGTTTAGAGGGTCTTCTGTGGCTAGAGATTTACATCTGGTTTTTGAAAGAATAATGCTTAATGCTTTTCTTTAAAAACAGTTCTCCTCAAGACAAAAGTGGTTCCCTTGTTTTATGAGTCTTATGCTTTAAGCTCTTACCAGCTGATCCAGACAGACTCTGAATGAGGGGCATTCAGCCGTGCTGTTCATGCCAGATACCAGTGCTCTGGCCTCTTGGGCTGGGCTGGGGAGAACTGGAGCTCTCCTTTTCCACTAAGCCAACAGGAATCCAAGGTCCAACAGGGAACAAAGCCAGGAGGAGTACGCAACTTGTGGCTGGTGTGGATGAGGGAGTCTTGTGTTTTGGTCCATTCTAGCACAGATAAATTTTGCACTGAAAATTCTTTGAAGAGAATATGGCAGGAAAACTTATACTACATACACAAACAGTATTCTGTCTTCTTGAAGATTAGGGATCTCTCCAAAGTGGACCTCTTTGGGCAAAGCTGGAGGAACGGCTTCTGCCTGTATCCCAGATAGGCACAGGGCAGGAAGCATCTAGCCTGAGACATTTGGCCATTGGTACCTTTGTTCTACCAAGGTCCTCTGTTCATGGTCTGAGCTCCTCACTGGCTGTAGCTGTCAGTGACTTGCCTAAATCTACACTATTTAAACCAAGGACTGAATCCAGATCTCCTCAGTCTGGCCTAGAGCCTTTCTGCAAAACCACTGCCCCTCAGATACATAGCACTGCTTTAAGATGCAGCCTGGGACTCCTAAGTTTGTGAACCATTTCCTCCTCTGAAAATTGATATCCTCAGATTTCCTCCATTTCAGAAAGGTGAAAAGATTTTCTGAGAAAATCCTAAACCAACAGTGCTTGATCAGAATTCTAGAAAGTCACCTTTCTGTCGAGCCTTGCAGTAGGAAGCCTTGGAGAGCAAAGACAAAATATACCCTGCTTTAGCTTGAGTAAGCTTTAACCTTTCTGCTGTAAGCAAGAGGAAGAATTTAATCCCATGGAGCTGAGTTTTTGGTGTTTGATGCTGAATGAAAAGGAAAGCTTTGCTGGCACTGGTGTGACAGAGTGACTGTACAAAGTCAGAGGCCAAGCCAAACTGTGGAAAAAACAGTGACTGACTCTTCCTAACCTCAACTGTAGGTGAAATAGCACCTTAGGTTTTTCCAACCACAAACAGATCTCCGTGGTTTTTTGGTTTAGTATACAAAATTCAGAAAAAGTATCCAGAACAGTCTGTAATTTTCTACTTTGGTTTCAAAAATAAAGAACTGAACATTGAACTGAACTATGGGCCATATAAATTCTGGTATCCAGAATAAAATTTCTTAGATCGGGAACTAAAATAAGGAAATCTAGTGTGATGAAAAAAATAATACACAAAGAACGTTTCATATTTTATGGAACTGTATGTCAGCACATGCAGAATCTTTTAAAACATCACAGGCAAATCTACAGACTAAAATCAGAAAAAATTCTTTGAGCACAAGTGTTTTCCTTCCACTGATACCAAGCAGCATTTTCCACAAGCCCAGTGTATCATCATAGTACCAAATAAATTAACAAAGGCCTCCCTATTTATCATTTTCCTACCAAATAATTATTTTTAGGCTATGGAGCATTCAAATTCTTTAGTTGTATTTTAGGCCATGTCCTAGCTAGAGATTGCTGTAATTATGAGTTAGGTGACTGGATTGTATGAATGCTCTTTGTCATGGAAGTGCAGCATTGGTCAGGTCTGAGTGTTTTTCACCAAAATCGCACCAGAATTCGAACTAAATATGGTAGAGACATTTATAGGCACTCCATTTAGGGATGATGTAGCCATCGGTACAGTTAAAGCCACCAGAGGAAATCAAATTTCTGGCCTAGAGGGCAGCGTCATCTTAAACCACAGTAGGCATTTCTGACCAGGCCTGATTTCCTATTTCTTGTAAAAGGAATAGAGGTATTTCATCATATATTATTGCTGAGCACAGCAGGGTGCTGTCAAGCAGTTAAATAATTTATAGCAGAAATAAATTGACATAATTTATAGAGACCAGCTGTGAAGAAGAAAACTGCATTATAGATCACCAATGGGTTTCACAGCTACTATCTGGCAACAGCAAAGGATGAGGCTTAGGAAGCTGGGTATCAATTGCAGGCTAAAAAAAGTATGTTACGACTCTCAACTTGTCACTTCACGTCTCACCTCCTTCAACATGTTCCTATGACTGCACTGATTCTTCTGGGCCTCTTAATCCAAGTAATTCACCCAGGCCCACTTTCCATCCTCCAGCAAAGATTTAAATCTTCGTTCACTTATTTTCAGAGTGTCATTCCCTTCACTGGTCTGTCTTTGCCCCCTCTCCAACTCTTAGTAGACTATTTCTCCTCTGTGCTTCCTCCCATCCAAGTTCACGTTTCAGCTTAATTTTTATTGCCTAGATTCTATACCAAAAAGTCTGTCTCCAAAGAGAGGGAATCTGGAAGATGCCCTATTTCCGACTCTGAAAGACCAGCATTACAGGAGATGTGAGAAGATTAAGACCCTTCAGTGAGGACAGAACTGGTGTTGCCTAGCTCTTAAAACAGAAGCTGTTCCTGCTGAGCCCATTTAATCTATGATGTCATAGAAGTTTATCTCGTAAAACTTTGTCTAGATTTGGTGGAAAGCAGTGAAAGCATGTTTCATGCAAGAAAACATAATTTTCACTGTGTTTCCAACAGGTCTTGTAGCATAGGCTTGCAGCTTCTCCAAGAAAATGTCTGTTTACTTTTAACATTGCAAAAAATATTTAATTTTCTCAGTTTTGTTCTTGAAGAAAGCTGAATGGTTGCGCAATTTTGGCTGATACTTGCCAGTAAAATTCAGCCTAAGGCAGTACTTTCTGAGCAACATGTAAAGTTGCAGCCCAAACCATTCAGGTCCAGCAAAGCTATAAGCTGTTAAATATGGAGCCTTGCAAGTGGAAGTGTTAGTAATATTTAATAGTAGGCAGTGCTACCAACTCCACCTATAGGATATCTTAAATCTACTATTAGGTCTATAAATAAGATCATGCTAAAAGTAATATTAAAACAGTAACAAACATGTTTTTATCAAACTTGAAGCATCATGAAAGGCTTTACAGCCTTAAGCTGATATATAAATGTAGGTTCTGATCTTGCAGTATATCCTAAGCAGAGGGAGAAGTCAACACTTTTCAGCTGTGGTGTCGGTATTCCCAGAAGAGCATGTTGGCGAGGCTTCACTACCTTGATCTGCTACATAAAATTTCTGTGGGAGTTCCTGTGCTCTGCAGTTCATGACCTGAAATCTCTGCTCCCACTAAAGTCAAGTTTCCCTGAGAGAGTACTGGGCAATAGATAAGGACCTCTGTGTGTAGAAATATTTTTACTGTAATGCTACCTGTGTAGTGCAGTTTGTCATGTTATTATGATGAAGGAGAACAGAATCAGGGTGTACATATGGAGCAGGGAGTAGGCGAGCAGTGTAATAATTAACATCTAGCAGACCTACATTCTTTCTCAGTTGCTGGAAAGCAGCTGTTAAAGGGATTAAAACAAAGAAGAAAGAGCACAGTTATTTCAGACAAGTAGGTGCGCTAATGTCTTCCAAAGTTTTAGCTGAATTTGTGGTAGGCAAGAAAATGGAGAATGGAATAAAATGTCAGGGATCAAAATGGGTTTGATTGGCAGAGAAAGTTGGTTCTTTCTGTCTCTTTCTTTCTTTGCATCTAGAATTCTCAAAAAACAACCCCCAAAAAACCCCAAACAAACAAACATGGAGAAAAGATAATTAAATGTCTTGAAATGCCCGTAATTGTAACCCAACTCTCATAGCTTCCATGACTTCCTCTTTACACTTCATGATCAGCCAAGATACCCTTCCACCTCTCTTTGCCCCAGGCCCAAAAAACCCATAAAAAGTTGTTTTACCAATTTTAGCAAATCCCCAACCCTCTCAGGAATTCCTAATTTCTTGTCTTCTCTCATATACATCTTCCCTCTCCACCTTATGTTTTTGTGTAACAATTTTGGTTGCTTTATAAGAATTTATTTTGTCTGCCTCAGGCTCCTATATTGCTTCTGTTATCTTACTGCACAGAGACAGCTGTAAGTACCAGCTACAAGGTCACAGCAGAAGCATCAGTTTATTGGATCAGAGTGTGTCTGATGAGATTTTGAGCTTGAGATGCCCCGGAGGGAGATAGAAACTAGGGTTTAGCAACTGAGACTGTTGCTCTCTACTTCTTGCCAGTGTTGGGGGTTTATTCTGCCGAATCAGAGTTAGAAAATGAACAAACTCTCCAGCCCCAACCTCTGCTAATAATAATTTTCCTTCCTGAAGAAGCTTTAGACTGTATTTTACACCACCTAAAAGTCTGTCACTGTGCTTATCCTGTGCAACAATGCTGTGCACAATGTTCCTGTGCACAGGAACAGAGCAAAGAAGAAATTACTACCATTAAATAAAAGGTTTGCTAGATAATTTATTGTTACTCTTACTTATATTCCTTATTATCTTTAAGAAATTATGAGAAATTTCTAATTGCATTTGATGGAAATAATTTCTGCCCCTGCAATACTCTTCAGATGCTCTTTTGTGGGGTAATGGATTGTTTGTCCCACTGCAGAGGAGGCTTTTCCTTATCTAGATTCAGAATTCCTGCTTGTATGAATAAGATTTTCAGTTGCCTCCACTCCTCTTATCAGTACAGACAAAGGTGGAAAGAAATCAAGGAGAAATGAACTTTCAGTGCAAAAGCTTAACTACCTCTTTGACTGATGATTACAGAGTGAGACTTCTGAGAACAAACACTATTTAAGAAAACTTCTGAAAAAGAGCAGGTTTTTGTCCTTAAAATACAATAGGACTGTATTGAATATATCAAGGATGATCATACTAAACTAATTCTCCCTCAGAATGCCAACGTTCCTGAAGGTATTTAGAACACAAATAACAATAGAAATGAACTATTTTTCTAATAATGCAGATGAATGGAGCCCATGTGTATGAATGCTTGAGGAAAATGAATAAAGACAATTTCATGCTGGCTCTTTCGCATAATGATAAAACAGAAGGTCTGTACTGCTGCACCGAGAAAGGGTATGACTATTCCTGAAATCCAGAGTCATCTCTTCAACCTGTCAGACCTATTTTCCCTATTCTTGCTGTGCTGGGAATGCTCATTCTTAACACTCCTTGGACTTTGTGTTCTCCTCGAAGTGACAGCTCTGGTAGAATGGAGTGCCAGGATTAATACATAATAGGAATTTGGAATATTTGCTGAATCTGGACTTTATAATAGCATGGCATGGAGTCTCATTTCAGAAACAAAAAGGAGTAGAATAACTACACTTTCAAGCAGGCTGGCAAGCAGACAGGGGACCATAAATCAAGGTTAATGATAATGGCAATGCTCCAGTTTGGAAAGGAAGATGAACATAAGGAGTATTACAAGAACTGGTGCTAGGCCCAGCTTTACTAAAAGCCATTATTTATTATGTTAATGGAAACTAAAGAACACTGAAGTCAGACTAGTTGCCAAAATCTACAGAAAATGGAGAAGACACCTTTCTTAGCTTCAGTTATCTGAGTCCTACTTGCTGAGAACATTTTAGTTTTCTAAATTTTCTTGGAAAAAAAAAGAATGTAAAAATGTACCTCAAAAAGTGACAAGGGTAAGAGGAAAGATGTACTGTCTAGAAGAACCTTTCCACAGATTTAGGGAAGGTCCAGGTGAGTATAGTAGTCACATCACTGAAGAACTTTCATGAAGAATAAGTGATACTAAATATGGAAAAAGGTTAAATTATGTTCTCCACTGGATTTTCTTTGGAATGAGATATATAGCTGGAGAAAGATATTTTGAAATTGTGGTGTCAATCAAAAAGTTTTAACACAGATCAAGAAGTAAAAACCAGCTTTTAACATTAAATAGTTCCAGAATCAAGTGCTCTCGTGCTTCATTTGAAAAGTTCAGATAGGTACTAAATAATTTAATTTCAATAAAGGAATGTATGTTGAATTTGAAGAGTAGCAGTATTGAATGAGAAGTTAATGAGTTAGTTTAACAAAGCACTGAAAGTTCAAAAAGATATCTTTTGCCAAATTATGACTAAGAAGGAGAAGAAAACCTGCTAGAAGTATTTATTAAAGATGAAAACAGCAAGAGTAGTGATAGCCCAAGGGGCATGAGTAAGGAGGATGAACTCAGTGTAACTTTAAGCTGAACATTAAAATTATTGCTTGATGCTAAATTTCTTCAGACTAAGAATTTGGTTTTGCCAGAAAGAAGATGGAAGCCAAATAACATCAGAGTTGTGCTTTTGAAGTTGTTGGTTTGGCTATTTTTAACTAGTTTTACAAAACAATGAGTGAACACTGCAGAGTGTTCTTATACTACCGATGTCATGGGCAAATCAGAAGTGAAGTGAAATATGGATGTGGCCCACTAAAGTCAGAATAAAAGATTTTCTATCGATGATACTATTAAGTTTTGATCACACCCAAGCAAAAATGAATGAGACAGAAGAAGCAATGAAATCAACACTCTAATTTAGTGGTTGGGTCGTTTCCCTGAAAGATGCCAACACGCTCTTCTAATTTTACTGCATTTAGGAGTTTTGCATCCTATTTCTACAGTATCCATAGTAATTGAACAAGATATTTAAACAGGACTTACAGCAAGGACTGGAACATGAGTCTGCTCTCATAAAGGAATACTTTAAACTGAAAAAAGAAGGATTATCTCTTGGCCTAGTGAATCTTTTATAACTCCAGGGAAAGCTGGCTGTCTAGAAGGGTGCATGAAGTCATCCTCCAACAGTTCAATGTTTAGATCCCATTCCTAGGACATGCGAATTTGATATTCCTTAGGCTAAGAAAACAATTGGAAATAGGTGTTTCACAGGCTGCATGAGTGCTCTGCCCACTTTGTTAGCAGATGAGAAAACAACACTACAACTACCAAAACCTTTGCTGGCATTCCCATGAAGAATCTGACTCAGTAGACACGCTGAAAAAACCTGTAATGTATATGAGAGGTAGGAGAATAGTCATAGACTTCTGATGTAATGATGTGCTGGGCTTTTCTGTCAGTACTAGAGTTTATGTGGCTGGTGCTGACGGTGCATAAGGTACTGGTGAAAATGGAGACATTGAGGGGCTACCATTTTGCAGTTACACAGCCTGTGTCACACGTCTGACTTTTTATTGGCGATTCTGAAAAACATAATGTGCTAAAAGCAGCATCTGCCTGGGAATTCACTGGAAAAGAATGGTCACACAGACAATAAAATCTCCAGAGCTGATTTTCAGGAAGCAGGAGTGGAGGACTGGTGTCTCTGTAGGCTGCCTGTTTGCACTACATCACCTGTGTTATTAATCCTGAAAACCTTGTCACTGTCTGGAAACTATTCGCTTTGACTATATTCAGGAGTTCCTGACCCCATTTCTCCCTGGCACAAGGCAATTCCCTACACTGCAGGTAGTCCATTAAACAACACACAATTCCTGTTTAGGGTTTTAAAAAAGTAGTCTTTTGTTTTTTCCTGCTCTATTTGGATTTTTATTGACTGACTGTAGTAGACTATTATGTCACTTGCCCTGTAAAAATGCACAAGCCATGAATAACATCAGTATAAGAGATAAAAAGGAAAGGCCAGGGTCTGCAAAGGAGCTTAAGGTACTTAAATCCAAAACATAGATCCTTGGATTTTTTCATACTTTTCAAAGAAATGGAATTCCCATCAGTGAACATGTCTAGATGTCTACATTTCTGGTGTTGGAAATATGGATTTCTTTCAAAATCCTGATAGCAGATCACTATCTAAGTCCTCTCAGGGTTCCTAAACTCCACACTTTTTGTCAGTCTTCCTCATGACGTCCCTGTCCCCTAGGGTGTGCTCTCAGGATGTGTTCCAGTTCTGCCTGGAGAAAAGCTGGGAGAAGGAGTTAAAATCTCTAGTCTTTGACAATGCAATGATGAAGACACTCCATGCATGAAAATTTTTCCAGTGTCTAGTTTGGCCCAGATGTTTTTGCTGAGACCATTTTTTCATATAGGTCAGTGAAGCCTCTCTTGTCTGTAGCTCCCCTCAGTCTTTGGTGAACACCTTCCACAGAAGAATAAGTGCATGTCTAAGTGTCCACCAGTCTGTCAGGAGGGGATCCAAACCACGGGGTTGTTGTGGATAGACTGACTTTTGTTCTCTTGAGGTTTCTCAGTGGATAATTTCACTGTGCAGAAGCCATTGAATAATCACTGGGTTTTGGAGGAAAGTGGTGAAAAGTCTCTCTGTTATCGCTGGTAAGGCACTGTGCCCACTTTATGGGCAACACAAACCTGGCTCCTCTTCCTACATGAGCGCCGCAATCATGGGGATGTTTGGCAGTGCGGGAGATCTGCATCTGCATTTATGAGGTACATCTCTTTTTGTGAGAAAACTGCTGGGCTAAGCTGGGGCCTCATTCAAGGCAAAAGGCATCCTGGGTCCTAAGAAAGGGTTTCAAACCCTTGACTTTTCAGGGATGTGACAAGCAATCCATAGGATAGTGATGGAATGGAAAGCTGGGTTATCTAAAATTTGGGAAGTTTCTGGTCATGGGACTGAGCAGGAACCCCTAACCACCAGTACAGGTGCTACGCTAGGCTGGGTTGAAGTACCCACACAATATCTTGTGATGCAGAAAAATATTGAGTCTCTCAGCAGACACAAGGAGGCCATGGCTTTTAAGGATCAGGGAAAATGGATGCCTGGGTGCCAAACACACAAAAACCATCCGGAACATCATCAAAAGAGTTTTCTTGTTTCTTAACTAGGTATATGATTACCTGCGTCATAGGTCAGTCGAAGATGGATGTTTAAAAAGCTCTTGTGCAGGCTCAGCTTGCACTTGATAGCTTCAAAACGCTGCAAGCAGCCCTGTCATTGTCTGCAGGGTGAGTTGAAAGTGAGGCCAAAGAAGAAGGAATCAAAACAGCATTCTTGGGATGGGTGGATCCCTTGTCACCAGCTTTTGGCAAGGTAGGTGCTGTGTCAAGGCTGTGCCTGCCTTCAAGTCTGCGTTTTGAGACACTGTGTTCTTGTCTCAGATCTTCAGATATCCCTGAAGTTTCATGTCATTACTAATGGTAAAAAATATCTCTGTCTTTTATTTCTATTAAAGACCAGCTGTCTAGCTCAAACCAGATCCCTGATTTTTTGAACACTTGCTAGTATCTACCTGGACTACTGCTAAAATAAAAATCCATTTGCTTCTCTTTAAATAATGCACTCAAATATGGTCTCTGCAAAATGCAATTTCCATCTAATGCTTGAACTAGACCTCATGAAATAAGATGCTGAGAAAGATTTACGAGTCACTGAAGCTCAAGCTAATGTGCTGATAGCTGTGGAATTTCAGATGTTTAAATAAAAGTACTCACAGCTGCAGCAGGAATTTCCTAATTTGCCAAAAGCCCTTAGAAAATAACCCTCCAAAATGGTAAGTAAAGGTTTAGACTATGTATGCACACTTGATTTTTATACAATTTTAAATAGTCCTTGCAAACAATTAAAAATAATTGTGGAATCTTCATTTGCAAAAATGCTCTTGAGGGTGGAACAAGCAAGCAAGAGTGAGATGGACCTTTCTGTCTGCTCTGCCCCTGGGAATTCTCCTAGATGCATACACCTGATGGCACCTACTCTGCAGAATCACTGCTAAAACCTCCAGAGTCCTCTGGGAAGTCTGACTTTCCCTCAATTGAGACTTTCCTTGGCTTCTAAGCACAGCATGAAGAGCATAACAGACCAGCTCCTGCCTTGAATAATCATTTGAAAGATTCAGTGATGTTAAGTGAATGTTTTACTTAGCTAAAGGCTGCAACACCAATTTCATTATTAAAAATAATGGAGGATTTGATGCAATGGAAAGCTGATTTACAAATATGTCACATGCCAAATCCAACTTTCAGGTTTCTTGGTTCACTTAATGTTATTTCAAGATGTCAAATGGACCATACACTACATTGTTTTCTGCAGGAAAGATGGACTGCAGTCCACTTTTATATGTTTCATCCTTACAGTAAGTGTTCAGAAGAAGGATAAAAAGCCATTTGAGAAGACAGGCAGTGCTTATAATCATGTAGCTGGGATTGTTTAAGCGTGTTATAATTTTTCCAGTGTATATATGCTGGCATAATGCTGCTTTGGATACAGTTATGAATGTATATTAATAAAACCTTTTTTACCAGTATAATTCCTTCGCTGGCCAAAATCAGCTACACAAGTATAAGCATACGTATGTAAGCACAACTATGTTTATACCATTACCAGCTGCAGTTGAAGCCTCTCCTATAGGCAAACCCAAGCCCTTCAACTCTTCAGAATATACCAAAACCAGCCTTAATGTTTAGAGATTTTACCCTCTTTTGTGAACAAATTATAAATCACTTTACTCCTCTGTGTTTGGGGAACAGTCCGTAAGTGAACATGTTTAAAGAGATGTCGTGCTTGCAACTGAGGCATTGGAAACATTTGATGGTTTTTTTGCCATGTCTTTCAAAAACCAGTTGTGTCAAGAGTGCCAAGTATTTGATGTTGGTTTTCTGACAGGAGAACTTAGAAATGTATTGTTTGGGCCGATTTTGGATAACACAAACGTTTCCATGCTTTGATGAATCCTTGATGTTGTAGTGTTTTAGAGGAAAGATGACAACAACATCAAACTTCAGTCAAGGCCCTTCTATTATATTTCAGTTATATATAGTCAGAAATCCAGCTGCAACATAATCATAGAATCTAGAGTGGTTTGGGTTGGAAGACACCTTAAAGATCATCTCGTTCCAATCCCCCTGCCATGGGCAGGGACACTTCTGCTAGATCAGGTTATTCAGAGCTCCATCCGGGCTGGTCTTGAACATATTCAGAGACAAGGAGTTCACAACCTCTCTGGGCAACCTGTCCCAGTGTCTCAGTACCCTCACAGTGAAGAATTTCTTCCTTTTATCCAATCCAATCCAATCCAGCCCAGTCCAATTCCCTCTTTCAGTTTAAAGCCATCCCCATTTGTCCTATCACTACATGTCCTTGTCAAAAGCCCCTCTCTAGCTCTCATGTATCCCCTTTAGGCACTGGAAGCTGCTCTAAGGTCTCCCTGGAACCTTCTCTTCTCTGGGCTGAACAACCCCAACTCTCTCGGACTGTCTTCCTAGCAGAGGTGCTCCAGCCCTCTGATCACAACCTGGACGTGGACTGGCGACTTCACACCTGGGCTCTTGGTGAGCACCACCCTACAAGAGAGCATTTTAAACCCAGCAGTACTTCTGTACTAATATACAGAGTTAATTTAGGACCAGAAGTGACAGTTTCATGTCCAAATTATTAAAGATATTCAGGGAAGAGATGCAACATAGAGACATTTCTGGACAATCTGTTGTTTGAGCTGGTTGCCTGTCCACCCATGGCATTACTCTCAACTCAGATGATCCACTAATAGTTAGGGGAAGTTTGCTGTGAATGCGTTTACTGGTGAAGAAATACATCTTCTAAAGCAGTGGGAATTTTACTCTTAATATAGAAAATGATCTTACTTTTGTTCTCAGAAGTGGACATAAGTTACATGTAAATCCAATTAATTGTTTTTTTGTTGGTCATTGAAGAAGACAAAAAGGCAGTGCTTTTCAAGGCCTGACCCAAAGTTCGTTGAAGTCTGTAGATGCTTCTCTGCTTTTTTTCATGGGCTGTTTCTCCAGCCTCTTAGTAAGTCTGTATTTGCAATGCCTCTGCTTCCATGAATCATTGTATTGCTCAAACTTCACACTCTGAGATGGAATGAATACGTGATATCAGTTTAAGGAGAATAAAAATCACTAGAGAATTGTTCCAAGGACATTTGGGACCACCTAGCATTAAATGAGGTTATGTATTTTCAGTTCGTCTTACTGCAGCCAGTCAGTACGTGTCATTCCGAGAAGACGCAGCTGAGTTAGGATGATTTCCAGTTCATTGTAGGTTTTTGGGAATTTGCTGCAACAAACAAATACTCAGTTTCTCCTAGGAGGAGAAGGAGCCTACTAGACATCACTGGGTGTGTGAAACAAATATCTTCCAAGGGATCAGCAACATCAGAAGCTATTTGAACCCTGATAAAACAAGACAAAGGCAGTTCACAACAGGCAGTAAATTTTATACTTTGCAAAACAAATGTCTTTGCAAGTGCAAATTCAGCATTTAATCAAAGCTTGTGGTCACAAGAAAGTTGTCAGTTTTGTTTTCCCCTGTTCCTTCTTTATTCTTGTGAGTTGCTTTTATTAAAATGGTCTTTGGTATTTCCTAGAAACTCTTCTCATTTTCTTGCTATTTTTAAGAGATATGCTGCTGCAAAAGTATTGCTGTGCAAAGCAATCTCCTGCAGTGTCAAATTTTCTTTGTTTTCAATGTTTTAAAAATAGTTCTGTATTTAAATATTCTCTAACATTGAAGAACTGAGCCATTTTCTTTATGGTTCATATCGAACCATATGTATGTGACACTGTGCTGTATAAGACTTCATATTTTATTCATCAATTTAGTTTGAGAGAGCAGCTGTTTGATGTGTAGCTATTTCAAGCTGATTCTACTTTCTAAAATCCTTCTAATCAAATTGGATAACCTCCTGGTATAAATATTTAATTTAAAAAATCCTCACATTTGTGATAATTTTTATTCTGTATTGTAACTTTCAAAATGTTCTTCCACGCATGAAGAATCTGACATTGCTCTCATATAAACACAAAGACATTAACATTTATCTTCTACCTTCTAGTCAGATTGTGTAAACACGCTTCAGTATAATTAGCTACTTTAATATTTGGGACTGAGTTTGGACATATGACAGTGCTGTGTCTGCTCCTGTCTGTAGCTCTTAACAGAGTAGCTAAATTGAGGCTGAAATTGCAAATTTCCTAGCAAATTTACCAAACTTTGGCCATAGCAAGGAGGGAAGTGTGGCACTGCATGTCTCTGAGGGACTGGAGTCCAGCCTCTGGGGACCCTGGCTGTGCAGGCATTACCCTGTTAATTCAACACCCTTGTGCCCAGGCCAGGGCTGGAGATGGTGAGTGTTGGGCTGGCACCACAGAGGAGGGCTTGTTGTGGGTGATACGTGCCCAGTGCCACAGCCAGGCTCTGGCAATCACTGAGCACTGGAGTGCTCACACACGGCCTTTCCTGGCAGCTGCACCAAGGCCGCTGGGATCAGCTGTCATCCTGTTCAGGTGCATCATCTGGACTTGTGTCCTGAGCACCGACACTCTTCAAAGGCTCAACTCAGAGCTGACATTTAAAGAATAGTTGGAGGGAAAGAAGGTTGAGATTAAACTGGCCTTTTAGGTCTGATGATTACAAATTGCACTACGAAATGAGAAAAATCTGGTGATTTTCTCCTTTTTTTTCTTTTTTTTTTTCCTTTTAGAGAAATTTGCTTAGTGATTTTCAATTATTCCTGCAGCCTAAGAGGGCTCCTGGCTGGGCTTTGGCTCATGCCATTGTGTTGAGGCAAACATGGATGTGCAAGCGGGAGGCTTTACAGAGAAACTGAGCTTCCAGTAAAACTTAGCTGCTCCCAGGATTAACAGCAGCTGAATGGGAGTTTTCTACATCACACTTAAAAACTTAGATTACTAGTCAATTATAGCTGACTTTTTTGGAGTTAGCCTTTAACCCGTCCACCTGCCTTTTTCTCTCTGTTGAGCACATATACCTCCCTCCTTGTACCTCAAAGAGGGGTTTAATAGCTCTCTTGTATTACCTCATCCCTTCCATCTTCCCACCAGTAGATGATTGCTCCTGGGAGAAGTACTTAGGATTTTGTGTGGTCCAGTTTTGAAAGACTTTGGACACAAGAAACAGCCTCTTTCCTTATGGCATGGCTTCACATCCTACTTTGTTCAAATGGTAGAAATTGTATTCCAGTTTAAATTTTCCTTTTTCCTAACTTCGTCCTGTGAGAGCCCATTTCATTATACCAGGCAACTAAACCAGTTCTCATTCAGCCAAATTGGCACTGGCTAAGTCTAACTCCCCCTGAGCTTGGAAAAGCACCATGCACGTGACAGAGTGGTAAAGCAAAGACATTCACCTAATAGTGTCCAGTGGGTTTGTTGAGACCTGAGCCCTCACACCTTGGCACAAGCCTGAGGGAAATCAGACAGCCTGGGCCCACATCTCCACTATCCATCCAGATTTTCCATCAATTTGATTTCTTTTTCTACAACCTGTTAAAAATACTGATTTTTCTATTTAAGATTAAATAAACCCCTCTATTTTTCATTCCATTGTTATTTACCACAAGTGGAACTGAAACATGTTCCTGTATTTCTCCTCTCTGTTTCACTTCCTGAATCCAGGCTACAGGCAAATTTGAAATGCTCTGTGGCAGACAGCAGGGCACATGCAACATATGCTGAACATTTTGAAGGGATTCTGGAAAGAAATTTAGAGTTTATTAGAAGATGGAAACCCTTTTATTTCTAATGTGCAATTGGGGAATTGCAAATATTTCAAGAAAATCCAAATAGTCAGAATAAAAAATTCCAACATCTTAATACTCCTATTAAAACCCAGGCCTGGCATTTAAATTAAACATCTCTCTCTTTCAAGGTGTGATCCTTTTTGTTCTCACCTCCATGGCCACAAAGCAACTTTTAATGTCATTTGCACACTTAAAATCCACTCTTTCTGCTCTGTCGAGGATTCATGTACCCTTTTCTCCTACCCTTCCCAAAAACAGGGAAAGGATTGCTTAAGAACAGACACTTTTCACTGTAAGAGAAGTTGTTTAACAGCAGTTGGGCAAGTTTGGATTTTTTCCAGAGCAACTCCTAGCGCAGCAGCTGTGAGGGTCCTGTCAAAACACCAGCCTGAATCATTTACTTGCTGTCCTTTGCCATTCCTTTATCTGTGAGCAATCTAAAAATAGAGATGAATTATGGGGCTCCAAGTAACTACACTGAGTGTAGCATTTGAAATGATGGTGTGCATTTAACAAGAACTGTTCTGTAATTGAAACAGAAATAGTAGGAGCTAAATATAGACTTTTAAATTCATTTGGACTCTGGAGTTGGCAGTTTTGTCTTTATGGTATTTGTATGATTTCCTTATTTGAACCAACATCCAACATGAAGTGCTTTTATTTTTTTTTGCAGACTGCAAGCATTTCAGTGATCCAACATTTTTGGTACACATCAGCATAGAGTATCTGGCAAGTACAAGTCAAATTTTAAAATCTGATTTTTTCCCCTTAGACAAAGTTCCTGTGAAGAAATCAAACTGAGCAGTAATGAACCCTCAAAGGGTGATAGAGGGAAGTAATAAATTTTTGGCAAATCTATTATTTTTGTTTAATTGTGATTAACAGGTCTGGGGTAGTGATATTTTCACTCTGGTTGTAGAGATACATGAGTTACTTCCTCCCACACTGATTCCAAGCCAGAAGTGCTCAGAGACAACTGAGTCTGCTGTGCACTTTTAATTGCTGCCATGCCAAGGTAGAAAGTCATCTTCTGTGATTTTCCCCTTGAAAAGCTCCTGTGGATATCGCTGCACCACACTTCCCCAGACATTGTGGGTGTTCTCTAAATCCTCCTGGGCAAGTGGGAATCAGTCTCCTTTCCTGTAGGGCAGATATTGCCTAGTCAATGAAAACGAAAAGCACATTGGGTTGTCATTGCCCGTGGATACCTGGCTGTTGTGGGCAGTACAGGGTGTGGGAGGAAAGAAACCAGGGTAATAAAAAGCAAACCACCGAAGTTTCTTAGTCCTTAAATTGCCCAGTAAATGGGCAGTAAAATATCATGAGCAGTCCTCTCACCTAACTGTAGCTGCCTATAAGACAGGAGTTGGGTCTCAGGTAATTGTCTCCCTCTAAGACTAGGGAGAAAGAGGATTCATCCCATCATAACACAGGATTAGTACTGCCCAGTGGAAGTGTGCCACTCTAGCGGATACTGAAAACGCCTGGATGCCAGTTCAGAGTCAGAGAACCATATTCTATGAACAGAATTACCCAGAAAAACTCAAAGATCAATGTGGGCCAATAAATAACTTGAAAGTGTCTCTGTAGAAGAGATTTTATACAACTTTTTCTTTCCAAAACAAATTACTTGGCTAAAGATACCAACACTGCTCGTGTTCAATCTCAATAGCAATAAACAAAAAATACTTTTCATTAAAAACAGCAATTACTGAATAACAGGATATAACTTTCCACCACATCCTATTTCTAGCTGCAGGCCTTTTGAAAATGCACCAGCATCCCAGTGGCAGAAGTGGCATTGTTAACTGAGCTCTCTGGTGACAGAGCTTTCCAATAACAGCAAGTCTCATCTTCACCTCTCCATCAGGTCTGCCAGGGAGTGAGTTCAGAATTATGTCAGGAGGGGCAAAGACATCACTGCATCATCTTTCAGCCCTTCGAAAAAACAAAGAGCACATACTTGGCAGCACTTTCATTTCTATGGTTACTTATGAATAACAGCACAGCTGGGGAACTGTTGCTACAACCCACTAGCAGAGATCATTAAAGAGGTCACACTTAAGCAGATCCATTAAAAAAGCACTATTTTTTTCAGAGCTAATAAAACTGAGGACTGTAGGTTGTCCTCTTTGTGTTACTATCAAGTGAACTATCCTGCTAGTCATAAATTTGCCCTCATTGTTTAGAAAGCAATAGGAGGAAGGATGACTCTTTATTTAAGACACCAACCAGGACTGATGATTTCTGGACGAAATCTTGACCAGGAACATGATTCACTTGGATTTTGTCAGTCACAGATGTTGATGTCTCCCATGCTAATGCAGGCCAGTGCTTCATGCAGCTTGGAGAGACTTTCTGGCCAGGGAGACCTGCATCAAGGCTTTGCTTTCTACCAAGGGGACAGTAACACAACTTTCCAGCAGAGTCCAGAAAAAATAATTGAGTAACCCGAAATCAGAATGATTTGGGGTCTCTGACACAGACTTCCTATACAACCTGGGTGAAATGGCTGGTTTGTGCTTTCAGTTTTGATCTTTATTTCTTAGTTATCTTCGTTTCTTAGTTATCAGGGCAGCAGTAATGAAGCCCTGGTAACTTCACTGCAATACAATGTACCTTTAATTGATGGAACAGACTTTAAAATCCTTTTGGCCAAGGAAAGCTTGTTTGTGTTTCACAGTGCCTTATTCAGGAGGGAAGTGAAGGCAAAATTCACCCTTCTTTTTGTCTGCCATGCGTTTACTGTGGTCTCCTCTGAAGCAAATTCATTCCTGAACAGCCAGGAATAAAGACTTTAAGTACTTATTTTACTTTTACAAATTCAAAAAGTTAGCATGTCATCAGGGAGTGGAAAAACTGTTTTTTTACATGCTTATGGGTAGAATTGTAAAAGACACTATTAAAAATATAAAATAATTACCAAACTTAGAATCACAGAATCATAAATCATAGAATGGTTTACTTTGGGAGGGACCTTAAAGATCATCTTGTCCCAACGCCGCGCCATGGGCAGCGATGTCACCCACTAGATCAGGTTTCCACATTAATGCACTGAGCCTGTGAGTCGGCCCACAGAAATGCACTGTTGCGTCAATGCAAATGTTGTGTTTTGACATTTTATTCAATATAATGCAGGATTAGTATCAGAAAAGACAAATGAAATCCATGTAAGTCCTTGTTCAAGACTCTCTACATACTGTCCCTACACACACTGGAATAAGCACATCATCCCAAATAAAGCCATTGACATCAGTGAAGTTTCACCTGGGACAGATTTGGCTTACTTTTGCTAATTGCATCACTACCCTCAAGCTACACTGAACAATTCATTAGTGGCAGACAGCTGAATTTCTAAAAGTGTGTGTAACCTAACTCTAACCAACAGCACAGTAGAAAATGCTCTCAGTAGCTCCTCTGGGCAACCAAGGACACCATGAAATTGAATAAATAAATATAAACAAATAATGTTTTTCAATTTGCTTCCCATCTGGAGTACTGGCTATTTTTCCAGCTCTTAAACTGAGGCACCTTTGCACTCTATTAAAGACAATCCTCTTTACCTTTTGCCATCTCTGATGACCCCAGTGAATTTAAAGGCATTTCTATAGATTAGAGATTTATGTTTTCTGCACCTCCAGAGAATAAGCCTATATGCCATGGGTTGCTAAATTTTTGAAAATTCCTGCTTAAATCTTTTTTTGTTGTTGTCTAAGAGAAAGGTCAAAGTACGATTTTGATTTTTATTCATTCTTCCTGAGTTTTTCTCACCTATTTTCACCTACCAATTCCCACAAGTAATGAGGCATTGCTGGGCGTGGCTCTCAGCTGTGTGGGGCTGAGCTGCCAGAGCAGTGGCTGGGCTGGGGTGATAGGGACAGCCAGCTCTCCCCTGTAGCTCCCAGGGCCATTCCCTGTGGTGGTGTCCTCATGCTGCTGCCGTGTCACGGAGGAGAGGTGAGCTCAGTGGCAGACAGGGCTTGCCCTGTGCCAGCTGCCCTGAATGCCTGACAGCCTTTCTGAACCTGCTGAATTTATCAGCAAAGGCTCGACCTCGGAGTCTGCCGAGGCACCTTCCCCTGGCAGGTACACGCCGTGGTCTTTGATTCACTTTTGCCTGTAACACCACTTAAGGAGGTATTGCTTCATCCCTCTAGTGTTAGACTCTGGATAAACAGGATGTTTCCTACAGAACTTGCAGTTTGACTGATGCATCTAATATCCAGTGCAGGATGTAAATAAATATCCCCCATCCAAACAATCTTAGTTGTTGGCTGAGGTTTAATTTCTTGAGACACAAAAAGTTACCTAATCTAAAACGTTATGGCTCTCGTCCTCTTTTTCTCTCTCTTACTCATGGTCATACTTTTTCACAATAACAGTGTTTCAGGAGAAGAGGGACCATCACTCCATCAGTGGGATACTCTTCTTTCTCCCCATGATGGCTGGAAATGACAGAGGTTGTATGTACATACTCACAGGCTTGTTTCTGGAGCTCACCAGAGCTGGCTGGGTGCAAGTGCAGCAGATGTGGGGACATGTGAAATAGACCTGCAGGTATGTGCCCTAACAAATATTCCAGCCTGGAAATTAATAACGTTTTAGTGTCTGCAGAAAATGTGGTTCGCCTCACCCCACCACAGACCTCTGAAAGAGCTGTTATAAACTGTATCCTGCAAGAGCCTGTTTCTATTCAGTGGTTATAAAGGCATTCTATATGATCACATTGGCCGCACCATTCAGTAGGTATCTAAGGCCGGGACAGGCTGGTTCAGACACCAGCCCTGAATCCCCTGCTGAATGTGGGTCTAGGTGGGGGGCTGCTCAGCTCACAGCTTGATGAAGTATCACAGATTGTGATGTTCTCACACAGATACTATCTGCAGAGCAAAAATCTGAGATCAAATCTTCTATTTCTCCTACATGTCTCTCTCCACCCCAATGTATTCAACGCCCTTTGGCCAATGTCCAGCTTGCAGACTGAGCCCAATTTTTCCTTCCAGCATGCCTGACTTGTATTTGAGGAAGACCTACATATTCCAGTCCCAGAATCAGCGTTTTCCAGTTTTTCAGGAGCTGGGGTTGCCCAGAGAAACACACTGGAGACTGCATTTGTGAATATTCCTGGTAGATGCTGACTAATGTGCACCTGCTGTTCAAACAGGTCCCAGTTAATATCCTGGTTGAGGTCTGGGTTTTCTGTTTTCTCAGAAATGCTGACTAATCAGAACCTCTCCCATTATATGCTGGAGCAGTCTCTCCCTTTCTCCTGGAACTTCTCCAGACCTTATCACCCCTAATAGCACAGGGTTCCCAGGAAAACAAATCATCCTTCATGAATGACCTCATAAGACAAGCATTTAATTGTCCTCGACCTCTGGTGATCTACAGAGGTTCTGTGTAAATAAAGGAACTGAATCATCTTTTTCACAAATGTTTAACTTGACCCAGTCTATAATAAAGGATAAGAGTAGAAAAAGATTTTTATAAACATACTGTACATGTCCAGTTTGTCCTGCTTTAGCAAAGTGTAGCCAAAAACTATAGAGGTGTTGACCAGTACTTGGTAGAAAACTTGTTCTGTCCATCTATCTATCTATCTATCCATCTATTTATCTATCTATCTATCTATCTATCTATCTATCTATCTATCTATCTATCTATCTCAGTGTGTTCATGCTTTCTTTATATCTACAGGGCTGATCAAGAAATTAAATGTGGTGATAAAGAAAAGTCCATTAAGGCCTAAATTATGGAGAGAGCAGTCTAAAATTTAGTTGAGACCATGAGCAAGTAAGTTTGAAGGCAGCTATTGCCCAGCCAAGTGCTGTAAATCCCTAGCAAAAATCCTTAAACTCTCTGTGGTGTAGCTTTATCACCAAATGTTGTATCTTCATTTAATTAGTGGAGTAAATTACAAGTAGAAGTTTATTTGGCTCTTCATTTCTCTACTTCTTTATCTCTATTTCTTTACTTTAACTCTCTAAAGAAAAAAATTGCTTGTGCAAAGCAACTGCAATGGCAGCTTCTCACTTGCTCTGATTCCAGGAATAAAGACAAAAAACAACATTTGATGTTTCGCCTCCTGCCTGTCCATTCAAAACCACCTGCTACAAGTTCAGCCATTTTAATACTTCTCTGCATTTAATACCTCTTTGCTAATTTTTAAGCTCTCAAGCAGTGATTAAGGTGATTAATGAAATTGACAAACCAATATCAGACTAAATTTCCTTTTAAATACAGAAAGTGTGTTGAACATAAGCTGATAGCACTTTCAATTGCAATAACTGGTGGAGGCTCTGGTCAGAAGCCCCGGTTCACTGAGGATGTGGTGCAATTGTGCAGTTGACCACACTCCTCAGCTTCAGCCAAGGACATCACAGAAGGTTTTGTGCTGGGGGCTTTGTGGAGCACAGAAGGAGCTGGGACCCACGTACCAAGTCTAAACTTTTACTGCTGAGCTTTAGCCTTGCTTTTGATACCCTGGGATGCATCCAGGCCTGGTTTCAACTTGCTTCAGTCAGAAGCAAGTGGTGAAGGTGCTTCCCAGGAAAGTGCAGGTCATGCTGAGGACAGAGCTGGGTGCTGTCCTTGCCTTCTCTGAATCAGTTACCTTCGTGCTGGCAGCATGGTTATAAAGGCTCAGCCTTACCCACAGAAGGGGGCTATGGGCTCTGCACTCTCCTGGGTGTTTATCACCATCCTAAATTGAACTCTGTAGCTGCAGAGAGGAGAAGGGCTTTAGGTGCACCTGTCTGCAGGGTGCCTCCTATCACCGAGTCCTGCAGCTCTCTTGTTCACAATATATACACCTGCTTATGCTTGTGTCCTTGCATTTTCCACCCATAGTTATGCCATGCAGTTTTGAGTAATGTGGTTACATTGAGTTCGTTTAGCACTTCAAAAATAAAGTAAAAATGAATATTGGTACTTTTAAAAGGTGCATTGGACAGTTTACATTGGGACAGCAAACTATTGTCCCACTTAAAGCAGATTTCTTGTTATAACTATTTCATGGAAATAAGTTTAATTTGTTGTGCAAAATGGCTAAAAGATTTTAGGGACCATTTAATAATTATGTACAGTCCACGTAGATAAGTAGAACAGAAACCGAGTTTTCAAAACTCAAGGAATCATAGCATGCAGCAATGGTAATTTGACACAGAACTTACACAATAGATTTCATTTTTTCTTAACAGACCAATAATTAAAAACTGACTTAGCCCCTTAAATAAACCAGTGACAGCTGGAAAAATCAGCAGATTGGCCCTTTGTGCCTGTTTATAGTAGATTTTGGCAGCAAGATAGTCGATGTAGTCTCTATAGGACGCAGCTATTATATCTTCCAGATGTGCTTGACCTTTATCTTGGATAAAAAGCATCTTGCTATCAATTTATATACTCTTAGCCCAAGTCATCAGCTCCTTTAAGACGCTGAAAAACCCCTCTCGTGATGGTAGTGCTTCCACTGCCATTCAGTACAGACACCTAACTTGTGCTTAGATTTTTCAAACGTGAGTACATAATTTAGCTCTATGAATGAGCCTCTAGAACTTCTAATATGAGGAAGATCTGTAACAGGATAAGGGTTGCTCAGTGCTTGCCCAGGGACATTCAGGAGGTCCTTCCTTGCCTAGCTACTCACAGTGGGTGGAAGTAGAAAGAAAAATGGCAATGGCTTCTTCACAGGTTGCATTATTATTTATTTATGTGTACAGGGTGGTGCTACTGTTGTCTTTGGCTCTTTGGGCAAGCGGTGTCTAACACAGTGCCCAGGGAAGAGTTAAGCTGCAGACACCTTAATGCTCACCTGCCAGGCAGGGGAGAAGGGCACAGGCCACCTCATACCTTCTGACTTAAGTGGACAATGGCACACCTGTGTCAATGCAAACTGTCCCACTGGCAAAACCTCAGATCCAGGAAAGCAAAAAAAGGAGCCTCTGGCTGTAAATGCACTTGAGTCAAAGGAGGATTTTCAGTATGTTAATCTGATTGTGTCAGAAACTACAGCGGCACTCGGAGCGGCACAAGAACAGAGTGAATGTCAGACATCAATGTTTATGGGGAGGAGAATAGGGGACATAGTGGAGCAGAGGGAAATAGGGGAAACAGTTAGGGTGCTGTGAGATGAGAGGGCAGCTGTGGGCACCCTGGGCTTGGCTTGGAAGCACAGAGGAGAGGCTGAGAGCATCAGCTTGAAGAGAGGATTTTTTTTTTATGGAAAACAAAGCAAAACAAGATGTCAAGTGTCTTGTACTTGCTGTCACATACTCAAGCCTCTGGGCTAGTAGCTGAAGAACATGGCTACCTGCCTCCCAATGGTTTTGTAGCATGTCTGTAGTTTGGTTAACCCTATGACAACTGAATTTCTTACATTTCGTTTTCATATAGGTCAGTCATGAAAACTCCTGAAACAGAACACAGGTCTGAACACCCTCAGAGAGATCTGTGTCCTGGCCAGTGCATCTCAGACAACCTCAGTGCAGCACTGCAGGTATTCTGTGACCTCTTTTCATCATCACATGAACCAGTATTTCTTGGTCCCCTGTGACCAGGCAGGCTCATAGGTGTGCTTGTCACCTGCTCTGAGGCACAGTGCTCCCACAGGGCCACCTCATTATGTGACTTTGCATACAGATGCCTCGTGTTGGGAATTTAAAGGGTCAAAGGGGTGTGACAGGGTGGATTAAGGTTACAGCAGAAGAAACCTTGCTGAAAGAAAGACTAGAGCCAAGCTGTATGAGCCCGTGGCCCACCAGTGGTCCCACTGACAATGATGGATATGACTCTGCCCTCTACATTGCTGTAGGACAGGAAGATGAGCTCACAGAAAGATGTGAGTATGCAAGTGATGAAGAGAAGAGAGAAAAAGGGGCTGAACAACATTCTCTCATGTCCACATTTCACCTGGATGTAAAACCTTTGAGATCCTGTAACACAACAGTAAGGCTGTTTCAAAGGAGTAGGAGGGTTCTGGAACAGTTTCTGGAATAGCATGTAGCACTGTTTCTGCAGCTGATTTTCTGAGGAATTGTTTGTGGGAAATTAAAAAAGAAACAAACCCACAGTAACTGCTCAAATTGGACCTAAATTGCATACAAATCAAAAATCTTGATTTTCAGCCTTTGTGTCTTTCTTCTGGTTCTTCTACAGAGTCAAAAATGCCAGCTGGCAACAGATGGATGGTGCTTTCTGAGATGTTGTTTCCTGGAGATAGGAATATTTTTAAGAGAGGTGATAGGCAAGGCAGGACTTTGCTTCATCATACAAAGCCTCTGGTGTAATGTTGTTGGACATTACTTAGTTTTACAGAGTAGCAAGTCTAAACAGAAATTTCTTCCTGGATTCTGCAGAACTTTCTGAAAAGGACCAATTCTGTCTATAAATCTGTGTCTCTTTCACTGTTGAGGAAGATGTAATGGTACACATGCCAATCCATCCATGTTTGGGACTTAAGTCATTGCGACCTATCTTTAAATCTTAAGGCAAAACAAGGAAGGCAGTAAAACAATATGGTAAAATGTATTTCATCAAAATAACCGAATGTTGAAATAGCAAAAAGAAAAAAAAAGCATTTGACAAGTGGAAGGAGGAAACAGCTGCGTCAGTAGTTACTTTGCTGTGTAAACAATTTAATGCAATTATAAATCTGCTTCTGGTCACACTGTGCTGTAAATAAAAAGGTTTTTCAGATACACTCTTACTCTGCTTTCAGCGGAAGTCCTGCTCTTGAATGACAGGCTGTCTTGGCAGTTTGGTAGGGCATGGTAAGCTGTGTTTGTGGAGTAACACAGATGTTTCAGCCTGAGCCTCTGCAGATGCTCTGCTTGTCTGCACGGCTGGGGATGGGCAGGTGCTGTCAAACCACAGGGCTGGGGAGCTGGGTTCAGGCTGTGCCTTACACTTAGGCTTAGTGCCAGGCTAGACCACAGCTCATCTTCTCAGTGCTCCCCTAGTGACTCTGGCAAAATGCTGCTCAGGTTTGACCCATATCTGTGATCTTTGACAGAATTAACCAGTTTTACTCAGATACCTCATGACATTTCAAGACAAAGCAACAAGACATTTCCCAAACTCTAAGTCCAGGTGACTCACCAGGGTGGCCTGTCCTGTGCTATGGCCCAGCTAGAGGACACTTTGATGGAGCTGTTGCCCTGGGCCTTCTGCCTGCAGGTTCCTGTGGCACTGGGTCAGCCAGCATACACCCCTGGTGCTGTGGAGGCAGCTTCTTATGCACAGGGCACTGCCTGCTGCTTCTTCTTTCAGCTTCATGAGCCTAAATCCTTTGGCTCAGAGACCACTGCTTACTGTAGACTATTCACTAATGGTTTTGGGTTTTTTTTGGTGTGGTTTTAATCCCTGACTTGCTTGCTGTGCCATAGACACACACCATAACCTGCATGAGACATGGCAGAGTTTGCATAGGTGCACAAATTCAAGGAATGGGTTTACACGGAGTTTGCCTTTGAAGTGTGGAAACAGTACAATGAAATTATTTAAAACACATTGCCTCAGTAATCAGAGAGGGTGTATGTGCTGAAATGGAGTTTGCATGAAACCTTCAAGCTTCTCAAACCGTTTATAGTTTACATAGCTATATGTTAATCTACAGGCAATCTATAGCTCTCAATAGCCTCATAGCAACCACAGATCAACAAATGATTTCCCTGGGCTCTTAGGCATACCACTGCCATTAGGTCCTCTGATTTTTAATTAAGAGGAAATGTCTCTAAACATCTTGAGGTAATTAAAGTGGTAATATCTTCTGTAAGATGCATTTGTTAAAATAACAGCAATAATTCCCCTACGAGACTCAAAAATATAACTGCAACTTCATTACAAAAATTGGATTTATCAAATTTTTTTTAATGAACTTAAAATGTAAATTATGCTTACAGTTCTGCTGTAATTCTTGAATGTAATAAGAGAATTCCCTCTCCCACATTTTGAAGTGTAACTCTTGATATAATGATCTTATTAACTTTTATCATGATTCTAATTAATATACCATATTACAAATAGCTCCTTATAATCGCTTTGCCATTCATAACAGTTTCATAAGGAGATGATTACTGTGATAATGTTATGACATATTAACCTAGCTTTAGACATTTATTTCTGGCTGAATTCTGCCAGAAAGAAGTAGCAACCAGAAATACAAATTGTTTATTTTTGCTTCTGAAAACACATGCGTGGGTTGAGTTCTGTAAATAAGTGTGTGTGTGTGTGTGTAAGAAATCTGTATATGGAAATGTTGCAACATATTGCAGTGAACCACTGGATTTTAGAAGTTTTTAGAAAATAATATTATTCCAGGTGTTGCCTAGATACATATGGAAGCGAAAAATAACTGAACAAAAATTTTGACAGATGTAATTACTTAAAGTAGTGGTTTAAGGAGAGACTTCCAGTGTGGATGAAAGCTCACCATCAGCCAGTCTCATTCTTATCTCCAAACTATCTCTAAACTTTAAAACTTCTTGGAGTTCTCTGTGAAAACGATTGACTTCCCTCTCAAACAGGAAAATGTACTTATAGAAGTATGTACCCCATATTTCCTTTTCTCTGTCCTTGGAAAATGCATATCTGTCCTTATCATTTCCATGCCAAATACAAGACATTATCTGCACTTTCTCTTAGCACAGGACTTGGCCCTGTCCCCTCCTTTCTTTGTCCCTACACTGACTTCATTCCTACATTAAGTGTAAACTCTTTGTCTTCACTCTCAGGGCTCATCATAGTGTAATACTAATTTTGAAATATTTTATTCACTGAAAGGATATTTACTGCAGCCTCCATGATGCCATTCTGTAGGTTGAGCACTGACTACCATTTTTTGTGTAAGCTTCTTTTCCAAATTAGGAAAGCCTCAGAAAATTTTGGCTAAAAATGGCAAATGGAGCATTGACATTGCTGCACATAGTGCTAGCTAGTACTGACATATTGATTTGTTCAAAGTGCAGGACTTCTTGTCTTCTCTTTAAATTCCGGTGTTTTCGAGATCTATTTGTGAGAGTACATTTGTGTACAGCACTTAGGATGGGGGACCTTGGGCTGTGATTTCCTCTCTCATGCATTACAAGCCCTCCCCCACTTTCCACCAAGAATCTACAAAAACATGTGATGAAAATATACTAGATTTCTAAAACAAGATCTATGCCTGCCTGTTCCAGTATGTTAATTACAATTTAACATTGGATCTGTACTGAAGAAAAGGTGAGATTTCAGGACTAACACAGTTACTATCAATCTTGTCTTGAAGAACAGCATTTAACCAGAGGACACTTGAGTCACCTTAGCTCCTATGACGTGGGAACATCTATGAGTGAGTCTGTGTTGGACCTCCTAATTGTTTATCTTGGTTTTATCCCTGAGTGGGAATTTGAATACACGAGAGAATCACTCTGCTAGTTCAGAGGTGAAATGATGGTTCTGAGAATTGGTGAGACACACCTCACTACTAATGATGATGCCACCGTATTCCTCCCCACTAAAAAAAGCGCTGTAATCAATCATGTTGCAGATTGAACTTCTAACGAATGTGCCTTTCTGTAGAAGTTTTTTGCTCTCTACCCAATTGAAGCAAAATACAGCATGAGCCTTTCGACTCTGAGCTTTCTTAGGTCAAAATAAAAAAAAAAAACCCAAGAAACATTTTTTTCTTTAAACATCTAAAATCCTGTCTTGTGAGATTAGCGGGTGAATCAAGTTTTGAATAATATTATTACGGGAGAAGCCAAGCAAACAGAAAGATGACTCAAACAGTTTAGTGCCAGGACTATTTCTTAACACAGAGGAAAATCGTATCTGGTTGCATATGGAATCCTCCCACAATGAACAGGGAGCCTGGCAACAGAAATAAACTGCAAATGCTCCAATTTTTGCTGTTGAACTGTCCTCACAGCTGAAGTGTAATGAGAAGACACCAGAAATTTGGACACTGAGGAGGAGAAACCACAACATAGCTAAGAAATTCCATGCCTATTTCCTTCCTTATTGTCAAAACAGACAACCTGGTCATTAGAAAGGTAAAATTTTCGATTGTCCCTCCCCACCAAAAGAACCTAAACGAAACCCAAAGCAAAAAGTGAGCCAAAAACATAGAGGGAAAATCCCTGAAGACATGCTCTCGCTGTAACCACGATGGGCTGTGCAGGCTAAGAACCTGTTCCTTCTGCTCCAGTGGAGTAGAGCAGCACAGCCCTGCAGCACCTCCAAGGGGTCACCTGGTGACTGTCACAGGGCCACCCGGGAACAGAGCCCAGCAGTGACAGCAAAGAGTGGCTCTGGCTGGATCTGTGCCCATGGGCTGTGCCTTGGATGAGCAACACTGAGTGCAACTGATGGCTGTGAAAAAATACATGGTTTTCATCTGCCGTAGAGCATAATTCAACCATGCAAATATTTATGTATTGAGCAAAGAACTGGGCTGCTGCTTGCTGAGTGTCTGAGCACTCGTGTGTTTGTCCCACTGCCCCACACTTCTGGCTGAGGGACTTACCCACAGATTTAGGACTGGAACAGGATATGCAGTTCTGCAGAGCTGGAAGACATCCCTTTAATAAGAATTTGTAAAGAGATCAAAACAAGCACAGAAACCAAATTCCATCCTATATGTGTCAAAAATAAATTTACAACTGGGAATACTCCCCAGGAGATATGTTTTTCCTGGCTTCTCCCTCACACTAGTGAAACACAGCCAGTGCTCAGTTCTGGACTTTGCAAACACTCATCATTGATAAACTAGATGGAAAAAGCCAAGTGTTTGTGTGGGCTTAGAAAAAAATTATTATTTAATGACACTCAGACAAGTATGTTTTTGGAGGGCAGTTCATATGGCACCAGCTGTTCTGATTTAAAAGATCTTGGTACAGCATGTAACAAAACCATAGACCAGGGTTTGGCCATCCCAAATAATGTGTATATGCACAAACCTTCCTTCAAAGTAAACCATATCCTTAAAACTCTCCCCAGACACAAAATATATTTGTTTTGATGTACAACATTTTGCTCCACTTTGGAGAAGCCTATAATACTGAAATTGCTTCATATTTTAAGCTCCTCTTTGATCTGCTAAACATTGAGTTTTTTCAGTTTCCTGTTGTACCACAATTTTCTCTGTCTTTGAATTCAGTATTTTTGCTCATTTCTGTTAGTTTGTGCCCTTCGAGGAAAGCAGGAGTTTGGCATATGATTTCTGCAAGCACAGATGAATACTCATCCACAGTTTCCATTTTTTAGGCAGGCTGGCATTTGGGTGCGGCTTTTTTCAACAGTAGGACAAGAATCAATTCTCTGATCATATTAAGGTTATAATGATCTCACATTTTCTTACTCTTCCTGTGACACCCCTGTAGCATTTAGAAAAATTTCAGTTCTCTCCCAAATACATCAGTGAAGGTCTGTCTTTAATGAGAGCAATCAGCCAGTGTGGAGAGAAAAGCACTCACCTTCCCTCAGCTCTGGCTGACCTAGGATGACAAAATCTCTCTTTACCCCTACATTTTTTGAAGGAGATGTTGCATACTTGGGTCAGAAAAACCAGTCTGGTTTAAACTTATTAAGCGTTTCAGATTATATCTGTTCTCACCTAATTTACCAGTCCACCAATTCTGCACATTTTAATAAAAGAGATTTTAAAATTACTTCCAGCTTGCTGAGGAAAATAATAAGCAGTGGCAGGTCTAGGATTATCCTTAACAACGTCCCTAAAGCACGCAGACTGGTTTCTCCACTGATGGCTTCCTGAGATCCTGTCAGTCATGAAGTTCCTAACCGAATTCAAGTGTGTTTGCTGATAGACAGAATGTTGATTTTTTTCATCTCAGTGTCATGTGACACTAACTACGGTGTTTTAGAGGTAAATGTCTATGTTGCACGTCATATGCAAAAAACGAGTTTGAGAATATCTGGGATGAAATCAGGTTTGTCTGAAAAGTATTTTCTGTAAAATTTCTGATATTTTTTGTATTATTATATGCTAATTATTTTATTAGTTGATTCCCCCTTCAGGTTTTCCATTAGTTTTTTTGTCACAGAATCAAGTTCACCACTTTTCTTCCTTTTAAAATATTGGTAGAACAGCAAGCTCTAATCTGGTGGAATTTCTTTGATACTCTTAAATATAAGAGAAATGAGTATACTCAGGGCAGTCAAGTCTTCCAGTAAAGCCTTTACCATCTTTTGTTACATGGATCTGCTGATTTTAGTGTTTACCATAGTATGTATTGCTTAACAGCTTCCTGGGTTACTGAGGGATTGGAAAGTGTTTCATCACACCCCAGTGATAAGAGCACATAAATACAGTGCAGAACCACTTGCTGAATACTTCTTCTGCCTCTTTTTAAACAATTTTGTCATCGAAGCTCATATTTTTGCCATAGGAAATTACATCTGTCTATAGATTCTTGTTTTGAGTCTTACATTTTACAAAAAGAACACATCACACTGTTGAAAGACGCTTCATTCTCAGGCCCACTGCTTGTGGACAGGCTGCCCCAAAAAAGCCTGTGGAGATGGTAGGGAGGTGGCAAGTGCAGCATATGCTGTACAGCACAGTGGCAGTATGGTGGCTTTCCTCTGGATGCCCTGGAACCTGTCCTGGCCCATGGTCAGACGTGGAAAGCACAAGTCACATCTCAGTCACAGCCACGGGATGAACTCCAGATCCATGTTGGTCCTTCCTCAGGTTGTTTTCTAACTCCTGGTTATCTCTCCATGGCAAATATGCTGCAGGCAACTGCCCTTCTAAACATAACTGACATTATGAATTGAGGCATTTTTTCTACCCAAGAACATATAATCTAAAAATATCTTTTGATGAAAAGGAGGAATAACAATGGATGTTTTATAATTTGGCAAAAATGAGTATTTAGCAAAGCTCTGAGCAGAGACAAGTGAAATGAGTTGGGAAGGGCAGGAGGATGGAAGAAGACGGGCAGGTGAAGGTCGCTAATGCCCAGTGACGGTGGGTCTTTGGAGACTGCTGCAAATCTCAGCAGATGCTGGATACTAAAGTTGACCAAACAAAAAACGTGAAAATGTGTAAATTGTCTTCAGGAAATACACTGGGAATTCTTCTAGCCACAAACTTACTAGTCTATTCTTTGACAAACACAGTGATGGAACTTGAATTTATTCAAGAGAGATCCATGCTGTGGGAATACAAAACAAACAGAACCAGGCTGCAAACACTTGACAAAAAAACAAGGCAAGGTAGTCAGCAGAACTGCTGTTCTCAGCATTTACCTCTCTCTTTGCCTTGAAAGGAACTGATGTGAAATGCTCTGCTTGTATTTCATAAACCTGTGACTTGACTTGCTTGGAGAAGAACGAAGCTTTCTGTTTCTGTTGCCACTGACAGTGCTGTGGGCAGCCTGCTGTGATCCAGCTGACCCCCACTTGGCTGGAGCGTGTGGCTCAGATTATATCATCACATGGATGTCTCATGCAGTGAGCTCCCCTTTGCCTCTGCTGCTCCTTGAGCCATTGAACCGAGTTAAAATGATCTTACTCTGATCTCAGGCTAATGAGAAGTGGGAATAACAAAACACTTGAGGCCTGTGAAGGCACGGTGCTGCCAGAGGACATGCAGACCTCTGTGATGTCCATATGGCTGGAACTGAGAGAGACTGGTCATGCTGGTAGCATGGGCTGCTGTGAAATCACCGCTCGCGTTTGAAAACACATTAAGTCAGTAAAGAAAATATATGAACAAAGGCAAACAGAAGAGGAACTTGCAACCCTGCAGAATGCATGATAAATCATTTATTACAGTGGAAAGGCTTTCAGACAGAAACAGCAGCACATGAGTCTACTTATTCCTGCAGAAAACAAGCACCTCTGACTCCACATCCACAGAAGTGCAGCTGTAAAGGATGGCAGGGCTTCCACCTGACCCATAAAGTATTTCCCCTGAAACTATCACTCCTAAAAAGGTGATGTGAAATGTTCATGTATTTATCTTGCCACATCAGCAAGGTAGGTGTGTGCACTCAGTGTTCTAATGCACATAAACAATGTAATTCTTTCTGTTAGAACATTTTTGCTTTGAGTCACATCAGCAGAAGTATCTTACCATAGAAGAAACACCTGGTTTGAAATACCCGGACAGGTAGGTGGTTTGACAGTCACAAAGCAGAAAACTGCCATTCTCCAGGAGAGAAGCAGGGCACAGGGCACTGAGGAAGCACTGTTAGGTCTCTTTCAGGCCTACTTGTATTCAACTTCATGGTGCCTTCACATGGCAGCTTAAAAGGACAGACTCCTGTGGCCAAATTCTTTTGGACTGAAGCTATTTGACTGAATTTGACCCAGTTCCCTAACCAAGATAAAATGACACATCCAACTTTATTTGGCATTTGAAGTGGAGGGAAATGACTTCTCTGTTCTGCCAGAGGCCTCTTTTATTTAATGTTCTACAAAGAGGAAGAAACTGCATATAATAATGACATCTTGTGGTAGTTGTTGAATTATTGCTCTATGATTTAGTAGATAATAGGATGCCAAATTTCATGACATCTCTCTCTTTCCATGCTGCAGCTCTGCAAGTTCAAACTTACAAATTTTCCTGCTCTGAGAAGCTGGATGTAGAAGACCTCTGGAACCTTTGGCTGTTGACTTCAGAGGAAAAGGATATTTTGCTCATTCGATTACACAGATCTGGCTAAAAATACAGGTTGGAAATTCATAGTCATTCTCGATTAAAGAACCTGATCACGGTTATCCAGGTATTCATACAGAAAATACTACTTTTGATAATGTTGAGTGCAGGGTGGCTCTGGTTCGTAGAATGAGCCTGCCTTTGCTGCTCCATGGCTTTGTACTGGGTGTGAGAGTAAAGAGTGACAGCCTTTGCTGCAGCATGTAAAGCCTCACAGCTGCTGAACACCTGCACTGAGCTTGCAAACAGCCCTGGTGAGCAGCCACCAGCACTCCATGGCTGGGGATGCAGGATTTTTTAGAGTAAATCCCCAAGGCGTCACAGTGCTTCTACTTATTTCAGCTTTGGTGCTCAGGTCTGTGACTCCTACCATTACCCAGGTATCCAAGGGTCCCACGAAGCCCTAAACTTACTGCAGGCTGTGTGACATTCCATATTTAGGGTCCGTAGCCGTGCTATTTAACTGAGTATCCCACTCTGCCTGCCCATAATCGTGTCCTTCCTGGTGCAGCCTCTGCAGTGCTTGCTTTAGTCGAAGTTAAAAGCTTTTCAGAACAAACAGCACTCTTTCCTACCAGTTTGTACAGTCCTTATCAGCAGAGAGGGGCTCAGCTTTTATCAGGGAGTTTGGCTATTGTCAGAATAGTCATAATAAATAAGATTAGCAGAAACGGCTTAGGGATATATGTTTATCTTGTTGTGTTTGGTGAGTATCCCTGTGGTTCTCCAGGTCTGTGCTACTCTGACACAGTTTTGCTGTGGTTTTATTGGGATGAAGGTGGCTTAAGCTACATGCCAAACACCTTCGTGTTTTCTTCTGGGCTACCAAGGCCTCACAAATAGACTTACAGTTTGTACGCAAGATTTACATACAGCTGCTTCCCAGCGGTCAGGAAGGAGGCAAGAAAAGACTGTGTCACTTACGAAGAGCTCAGAGGTGGTGGTGAAATCACAGGCATGTATGACAGTGAAATAATGAAGCTGATCAGCATTGATAGTACAGAATGTGGACTGACAGATCACTGCTACTACATTTCATGTAGCATGGCATCTCTTCCGCATTTACCTTTTTCACTGCCAGAGTTCCTGGTGTTCACACTGGATATTGGGCATAATGAGCTCTACCTATTTCCTTCAGATCTGCAAAAATCCAGGCAGGAGACATTTCTTGGATTCCCTACTGATATGGAAAATTCCTAAAAATAATCATGAGACCGCATGATGCCATAATATCTAATGATAGGTGTTTAGCTGTATTGATCCATTTTTTTTCCATAGGACAATGCCACCTATTAGACTTTTTTGAAAGAGGCAAAATGGTTCAAAGAAAATAAATACGTTATGCTGAGTTGTTTTTTTCCAGCAAAGACGGTTAAGCTTTCCTACAGTTCAGTAGCAAGAAAAAGAGCTCCTATTGGGACATCCTGAATTACGGTACCTCATTAGAAAGGAAGAAAGAATAGAGGTAAACTTTAACAAGATAGTTTTTATCCACTTTTCCAATGGGACTCTAAACAACAGTCACAGAATTTCAGGCTTTTTTTTTGATTTTTTTTTTTAACTGAAGTGTGTTGAGGGTGATCATTTTCAGTTGACCTTGAACTTGTGGTGGTAAAAATATTACTATTTAAGACCGCTCTGGATCTGGCTAAGAAGTTATCTTTGCTAATAGAACATTCCTTTCAGCTAAAAGCTAACAGTGTGATTGTTTCCAACTTCCCACTTCTGAGCTAAGACAACACAGGGTGTGCCACTAATCAGAGCCATGTTTTCATACTGCCAGGTTATGTTTGGTTCCAAACTCACTGTTTGGTTCCTCAGAACCGGTTAGCAAGCTCCCAAAGGCATCCTGTGCCTCCAGGGATGAATACCCGGCTTTGTTAACATTGAAATGATTGCTTCTCCTTACCTCTTCCTTTCTTTTTTTCTGAAAGGTGATATGGGTTGGTTCTCTACAATCTGAGAATGGGGAAGCAGTGGGGAAGATGCTCCCCAAATGTTCTCTCACTATAATCATAGTTAATACAGGTTTTTTTCCAGCCTGTCCTAAAGTTTTTTTTTTTTTGCGTTTATCAGCTTATTCAAAATCCCTGGTGGCAAATGTTTTTTAATTATTTACCTTCTGTAATTCGAAAGTAAGGACAAGAGACTGATTGGAAAATTTCTTTTATATGAACTTTGCAAAGCAGCAATCATAATGAATCTTCATTTTTTAAATTTTAATTGAGTAAATATAATGTATAGCGTGCAGACGTGTTGCTCTTGCTCTTGTCATTATTATGTTAACAGTCCCTGAGATCAAGTTGGACTTGATTTCAAAGTTATTTTAAAACTTGGCACCTCTCATGAAAATCTCTTCCATTTTCAGTGTTTGACATATGGTCTCATTTCCTCCTGATGTTTGAAATGAGGTATCCATCTCAGGCCCATCCAGACTCTTACAAGTTGTTTGGTTTACAATCTTGACCTCAGCCTGCCTACAACAGGCTTATTAAAACAAAATTCTGCCCACCATGAAGGTCTGTTCAGAGCTTTGTTGCCTTGAAGGATCTCTCCCCACATATTTTTATATAACTGCAAAATAATAATTAAAAAAGGATTAATGCATACAGAAGAAACAAAGAAAATTTCTGCAAGATAAATTATATAACTTATTGATCAAAATGAGATTTTGATTTGATTTCTAGATAACAAATGAGAATAATTATGTACAGGCAAGAATAAACATAATAATAGCAATGAGTAGAGGATTAAACGTAGACAGTCAGGAGACAAGGATCTTTATTAAGTATTTTCTTTGAGTGAGAGATTGGCAGCCTTTTTCAAATTTCAGTTGAAAATGTTTACACAGGTTGAAAACCACAGACTGACAAGGAGTTCAGAAAACCCTTCTGAATTCTAGAGAACATGGATTGAATAGCACTGATTGAAATTATTTTCTCAATGATTTAATGAATTTATAAAAAATTAAGTACATGAGGAAGTGTTTAAGATTCCTATGTGCATTTCTCACATATTATACTCCTAATATTAATATCTAATATTAATAAGTCTCTGTGGCTTCTGCATTTGCAAGAGCTATGAGCTACCCAGTGAGGAGCCAGCCAAATCCATCACATGACAGCTTTATCAGCTGCTGATAAGAAACCTCCAGGTGACTGCTAGAAAGAGGATACTATTCTAGGGATGGTTCACTGTGAACTTGTACCATATTCTATATTTCTGCCTATAGCATCTGATCACTTCTGCTAGAGACAGAAAAACGTGTTAAAACGGGCTTTTGGCCAATACAGATACTCTTAACATTCTTACAAACTATGTTCCTTGTCTGAAGAGGTTTGGAGCTTCCCTCCCATGACCTCTTGCATTAATTTACTCCTCAAAAACCTATAAAAAAACCAAAGTTTCCAGTGATGATTACAACCCTCTAGGAGATGGCTGGATAGGTAGAGCCAGACTTTCCTGTCTCATTTGCAAAGACTGTGTTAACAAAGTAATCATTGTGTTAGGTCAGCTTAGAGGCATCTGTTCTGCCTTCTGTATTGCTTGATCACCATGGGAACAATGGGCAACTTCAGACAAGAAGTCACAGGGAATGCTGGAAACCACGGAGTCCGTTTGGTGCAGCATTCCTGTCAAACATCCTGGCAGCAGACCCGGGCTCCAGGGATTGTCTACAGTGTCCATCCACACCAACCCAAACTACTGTACTGTGACACTGGTGTCTACAGAACAATTATCCCACAGCTTGGCCCTGATGAGTAGGTTTGGCCCAAGTAAGCAAGAATTTTGGTTTGCTGAGACTTCGGAATAAAATGCAGATCTTGAAATACGTCAAAAAAAGGCAGGGAGAGACCAGGAGCTGTTGTAGCCAACTCCATGGTGCACCCACATCCTGAGTCTTGCTTGTAGGCCTGGTTGTGCCACTTCAGAAAGGATATGGCAGAAGCAGAAAATACACAGAGAAGGAAAACAAGGTCTGTCAGAGGAATGAAAGGCTCCCACAGACAGTAAATAGATATGGACTGGGACTAGGAAGTATTTTCTCACAATACTCATAATTAAATTGTAGAAATGATGGTGTGATATAAGCCAAATGACAGCTGAATTTGAAAACGGATGGAAAAAATGGAGAACAGACACATCTGTGGCTACTAAACAGAATGATACAAACAGAACCTATGGCATGAGACATCTTTTCAACTGTCAACAGCTGAGACATCAGGGAAAGAACACCTCGCTGTTTCATCTGTTTCACAGTGTTCTCTTTGGCCATCCATCTCTGTCAGTCACAGAGTATTCTGTGAACTGAATCCAGTATGGCCATTCTTATGCTCTTAACTCTTGCTTGTGTAACTACATTAAAAAATTTCTCTCAGCCCTGTTTTGGTTCAGCGCAGATGCCCACAGCAGCAAACTACAGCAATCCTGTACAAGTTTCCCAGTGAAGCTTATCTCCAGTAAATGCAAAAACTCATTTTCTGCTGACACCAATTTAACTCTGGTAGTATTTTCCACTGAAAAAGTGTCTTTCTTTTCTTTTGTACTTGTGAAGTGTCTTGAATATGTTAAGGCTATTTACAGGCAATAATCTTCATTATTAAACTTACAAATTTTACAGTGGGTTTTCTTACCTCTCCACTTGCTTTACCTATGGGAGAATTGAGAATGAAGTCAGGAGGAGCAAAGACATCAACCAGGGCAACTGCATCATCTTTCAACTGTTTAAAACCAAAAGACATACATTTGACAACTTCTGTAGTTGTCTATGGCTGAACTACAGAGCAGCATAAAAATTATTTTCATAAAGTACAGGCTTTGATAATTTAAGAGAAATCCACAATAAGTAGCCTAGTTTTGTTTTGATTTTTTTCACTCCCAGGGTAACTGCCAAAAGAGACTGTATTTTAAAAGTTTTCCTCCTTTACCTAGCAGGGTTTAAACACATTTTAACCAATATAGTGCTGTTTAAACATATAAACACATATATTTTTGGACTTTAAAAACATAATGACCAGATTCTTCTTTGAAATTTTGCTGACCTGCAAAGAATATGTTGCAGTTTGGAAAGCTTTTGTGCTAAGAAAAAAAAAAAATCACTAAATAATGAAATAAAAATAACTGGATTGGAATATTTCAGTGGCTTTCTAATGCATATTGTAAGGCCATAAACGCTATGGTGTTATTTTGTAGGACATTTGTTTTCCATTTATTGGTAAATAAATTAAGACTAGATTCAGGGTTAATTGACACCTTAGGATTTTAGCTTTTATATTTTTCATATCCTGTAATGCTTTAGTATGTAACTCTAAGAGTCCATATAGCCTGTTAGCTACTGTTCTCCCATTCTGGTCTGACAAAACAAATCCTCTCTAGGCCCGAATTTCAAGGACACTTCACTGTCTCAGGCCCCAAAATATGTAAACAAAGTGGCTTTAGAGGGGGAATAAACTTGGGGATATGACTTCATCACCTGCAATTGTAATTGGAGGATTAACCCCTGATATGCAAATAGCCCAAATTTATAAAAGTATGAAAAACTCGTGACCCGTTGTCCATTTTAGGTGTAGCCTCTCTGAGGGGCTTTCACTGCCCAAAGTGTACCTTGAAGGCCCTTCAATAGGTACCCGCTTTTATTCTCTTCATTTTGTCTAGCCTCTGTTTTCAGGTAGCTCCAATATCATAATGAGTTGCTAAACTTTACAGGAAATTATTGAGAAACTATTAATATAATATCCTGCTAATTTACCTCTTGAAGTACAGAATAATCTGATGACTACAAATATATATGTCTTTTTTAGTGTTTATATACTATATTATTATTTAATCACAATAAACAGGCTTACCCTGTAGCAGAGCTCCAGAATAGCATTCTGAATAAATCTCCCAGGTTGTTCACCTGAAGCATAGCCACCTTAAAAACATTCACAGGGTTTATACCAGTTAAGATTACACTGATACAAACATTTTGCAAAGTTCATGAGTTCAGTAGCCAAGACTAAGTAGCTGCACCTGTGTAATTGGACTGACAGTCTTTCATTAATGAGCTGACTGCAAAATTGTTCATCTAAGCTATGTAGAGCCTTTTGCAGTGACAAGCTACGCTACAGCATCTTGCTGCCTACCCCTCATCCTCTCACACAAGCACTGGATCACAGCAAAACTTGTAACCTCTCCAGCATCTCTGAGGTAAGAGAGAGCCTTCTGGGTTAATTTTTCACTGCAGATTCCTGCTCCTGAAAATTTGGTCAAGAATGATTTTTTTACATTAAACAAGCAGTAAGAAAACGCTCTAACATAAATCGTTGCTAGGATTCCCTGCCCCAGCCAAATCAGGACTTTATAAAAGTGATATTCAGGGAGCTGATCTCACCTTGGTAGAGCACAGCCAGGTGTTTACTCAAGGACCAGAGCCCATAGAGAGCACTGAGATTCCTAAGCACCGGCTGCAGAGCCACCGGGACGCTGGGATCATGAGTGTAGTCGTGGTACCGCTGTAAGACTGTTTGCTCAATAAAAGCAATCGCCAGAGACCGACAGTAGTACACCTTAGGAGACACGGAAGAAGGACACTCAGTAACAAAATACAAAGAACCAGTCCTCAGCCTGCGCAGAACGGCATTGGTCTGAACTTAGTGGAGTTCTTTTGATTTAGGTGTGATGATCTAGCTTGAGAAATACTATGAAACAGTACTTTCCACACTGTCTATGCAAAGGGTAGTTACGAAATGTGTCATGAAATGCCTCTTAGAAATAAGATTGCATGCCTATTACCAGTGTAATTTGGCAGTTGCACTCATGCTTTATGGGATCAAGAAGCTGCATCAGAGAGAAGACAACGTAAAATCAGGTTTGCTGATTTTAGGATTGTTAATAAACCTACATAGCTCTAAGAAGTAAAAGGTAGATTTATATTTATTTAATACGATCCAGAGTTTTATAAATTTGTTAAAATCTTCCTATTGAAAAATTATTACAGTCCCTTCAAATAATAAACAAAAATCTGATCATGTCAGCATGAGTGGATTCCGTTGACGGATTGAAATAGATTGCAGTATGTTTTGAAGGAACTATGCAACTAGTCCTTGCCAACTATCTGATGAGAAAGACAAGTCACCAGCTACTGTTAATGCAGAGTATAAAACCTCAAGTGATTGTATGTACTTACATAGGAACATTTGTCTACATTTATATACTGCACCTTTGCTGCATGTGCTACCATGAAATAGATTGCTGACTGACAACATCCTGGCTGGTGAACAGCAGGGGAATGTGATGCTGTTGCTGTCCTGACTGACTTGTTGCAACGATGTAACTCATGTTTAGTTTTAGCTCATTTATTAAGGGTTGGGTGGGGGTTTTTTTCATGTAGAAGTAGTTGATTACTTTTAATTGTTTTCTTTTAAATACTTGCATTATCCTTGCATTTAAATCCACTGCAGCATGTAAAAAAGGGCATATTCCAAAGATCACTGTCTCTCTCAACAGCTGCCCAGTGTCACACTTATGTCCAAGCTCAGATGCATATACGAACAGCAAAATACACATTTATTCTCTGCAGGATTATGGAGGACTGCCCCCTTACTAGATGGAGTTTTTGAGATATGAATGTTAATGCCCTAGTCAGAATGAAGTAAGTCTTAACAAATGAAACATTAAGAATTATTTTCCTGTTACTCTCCCCCATAATTTTCTTTTCCTCTTTACCTTTGCTTGCACTTCTGTATTGTTTCTATCAAGCTGCCCCCAAACCAAAATAACCTAGGGCTAGGCTAGGAATCTCTTCCAGATCCCCCATAGCATGAACAAATATTTTGTATTAGTCAACCACTGGGCTGACAGAAGAGTGTTTCTTCATGCCCAGAAAGTTTTAAGTCAAATATGTACATCCCTTCAAAGCACAGCTTGTAAATCATTTTCAGATGTTTTTGAGGCATGACATTAAAATAAAAAGTCCTGCTGTCCTGAGGATGAATTGTAGGGAAAAAAGAAAAACTAAAGACCTAAAGTATATCAGTGCCTGTCTCAAAAGCAGTTGTGTGCCTGAGTATCTTTGAATTTTAAATATAATAGAGAAGACAATCTTCATACTTCTGAGCATGCCACTCTCTCTAATGCACTGGCCCCAGCACCAGCTTCACCAAAATGTGGCCAACTGACAGGCAATCAGACAATTCCCATTCTGAATTTGACCCTGAACAGTTTCTCTAATAAGCTGCTTCTAGGGTAAAAACAGGAAAGATTTTCTCCACTCTACCAGTGATTTCCCACACTGAAGCCAGGCTGGCTCTTTCTAGATGCAGAGTTGAATGCTGAATATTCCTTCCTGCTGTTTTTTAAAGAGCTTTGCAGATAAGGTAAATGACACTGACCATCTTCAGGGAACTGATCTTTCTCAGTGACAAATGACAAGTGTTCATTCTTTGGATGTGAGCCAGTTTTTCTCACAGAGGTAGCAGAGGAATCTGGTGAGCTTGGGGATATATACTGAAATTTGGAGTTAAGCCATTCCTAGCTGTTAAAACTCTCTGGTGAGAGAGTGGATCTGCTATATGTAAATTGTCAATGTTGCCTTTTCAGGTTCCAACGCTGTCAGTCTGGTATCTTTCACGAGTGCTTTGCACTATAGGAATTAGAGATGAAAAAGACCTATTAGGTCATCTAGTTTACCTACCTGCCAGAGCAAGATTCTTTCCTACAGTATGTATTTGGCCACAAGCGCAGATGGAGAAGTAATAATCAGATGCTGCAGTGTATTTAATACTCACAGATTTAGTCTTCAGAAGCTGTGCTATCAAAATTGCCAACATCACACAGCACGTGCCTGCAACTTTTCTGAAGGGAAATATATTCTGGAAGACTTCTGCTGATGGTAACTGTCCTCCTGCTATCATGTTCTATGCAATGAACACAGTCAGGTATTAAGTTTTACTAGTTATTGCTGCTTTATGGTTCAGGAAATTGTACTTTATGACACAAGAAGGTAAAACTAACAGAAACCGACAGACTTGGATGAAAATAAATAAATAAGAAAGATTAATAAGTATTACCTGACAGTTGTTTTTTGCCTCAAAATCACTTCGTCCGGCCCGCTTCTCCTTATTCATTTTTAGGCCACTTTCTCGGAGCAGGTAGCAAACCAGCCATTTATAAGCTGCTAAAGGAACTATGAAAAAGAGAAAAGCAAAATTATTAATATTCACATTTATGCTGCAAGAAGTCACATGAAAATTCCACTGCAGTCCCAGATTTTATTACTTGAGATAAAAAGTGAAAGCATTAATTAATCAATCTACTGACATGACACATTATCCATTAATGTAGATACAATACGTATCTGAGGAGGACAGTCAGATTGTGAGTGAAGTGAAGACATAACCATGTCTGGCCATACACTACTTCAAACTGACCCCAAACTGGAAGACAAGGTATATCCACAGCTCAGTTTAGACTTCTTACTTGAATAAGTTTTTTAGCTTGATATTTTCTTGCCATAGTAAGACTTAGGCCTGCAAGGTACGAAATCTCTTCTGAGAATACAAGAAGAGAAGACAGTCCACAATTACTGGAAGCATGTGACTTGCAACATTGTTTTCACTGGTGGCTGAATGTAATCACATTTAAATTACTAGCTTTGTACATAATTGTGTCATATTTCTAAGAGCAGCCTTGAACTATTAAGGTAAAAAGTTCTTCAGCATAAGTCCTTGCATGAATCCTGCTTGCTTATTTCTTAGCTGAAGATTTAATGTAGAGTATATCTTAGTGTATTGGGAGTGTTTACATGCTGCCTAAATTTAGGCATCTAGATTAACAGTCCAGTTTCTAACAGAATGGATCAATAAACAGATTTAGGTATTTTTTAAACTATGGTCTGGTTCAGCAGGTATTACTTGAGAGGAGAGAATATGTGCTGTTGCCCTCTCATTATGTGTCGGTATTCCTTTCAGTTTTTGCCTCCAAGGGCCAATCTGGGCTCACAGTGATACACAAATGGGAACAGCATCTAATGTCATACTTGACTTGATTATAGCACAGTAAAGCAGGAAAACTGCAGCAAACTCTTTTTCCACCATTACTCATTTTTCTCTATAGAACCAAAAAGCAAGTGTCAAAAGAGACAAACTTCATGCCTTTTCAACATACTTGTAAATCCCTTGTACGGTTTTCTAAAAGAAGATACTTTAGTGACAGAAGCTGACGGCAATCAATCCCCTTAGAACTGGAAAACAGCAATACAATGGCAAAAAACCCTAACTCAGAGACGTTATTTTAGAGAAGCAAAAGAGAAAGAAAAATACCTGATGCTATCCTCCATTCCAGAAATGAAGTTGGGGAAAATAGAATGTATTTTGAAATGCAAACTATGTTCTTAGTAAATTAAAATGCATGTAATACAAAAAATGTCAGCAAATATGACAAGTATCTAGTAAGTAGCAGAGGCTGAATCTCAAATCTCTGGATCCTTTCCTTTGGAAACTAATTTAAAATTCTAGAATCAGTTTAATAAAAGCAGAAGCCTACCTGAGGAGTCCATGCAATCTTCAACACTAACGGCTGTGAATTTCCAGCCAAGGATATGATGGTAGTCTTGCAAAAAGTTTATTGTTCCCAAAGGGGATTCAAAAGGAGCTTTATCTGAAATACCAGAGAAAATAAAAATGATTTATGAGAAAAGAAATCAGACTTTTTGGAACTAAAAGCCTATTACAAAGCCATGCATACACTTGACAGGCCAGATGCAATTAGGCCATAATATTTATTTTATTATGGCCTAGTTCAGCCAAAAGAGAACTGGTGGACAAGTGTGGAAAAACCTGACATCACTGCCTGTAATTATTCCCCATAAGATTCAACTCCAACTGCTGAGTTTTCCAGCTCTCTAAGATGCTAGTGAAACTCATTGCTGGAAAACTGAAACAAAATTTAGAGAACTACAAGATGTGATGATGGATATTGCTACCAAGTCACGTGATATAAACTGTCCCAAGTACAATAAACAGACTTATGATGACTTTACCAACACAGAATCACAGAATCATAAAATGGTTTGGGCTAGAAGGGACCTTAAATGTCATCTTGTTCCAACCCTCCCATCCTGGACAGGGACACCTTCCACTAGACCAGGTTGCTCCAAGCCCTATCCAGCCTAGCCTTGTACAGCTCCAGGGATGGGGTATCCACAACTTCTCCGGGCAACCTGTGCCAGTGTCTCATCACCCTTGCAGAGAAGAATTTCTTCCCAACATCTAATCTAAATCTCTCATCTTTTAGTTTTAAACCATTCGCCTTTGGCCCACGACATTCTGCCCATGTAAAAAGTAGCTCTCCCTCTTTTTTGTAAGTACTGGAAGGCCATAACGAATGTTCTCTTCTCTAGGCTGAACTTACCCAACTCTCTCAGCCTGTCTTCATAGCAGAGGTGTTCCAGGCCTCTGAGCATCTTGGTGGCCTCCTCTGGACCCTCTCTAATAAGTCCCCACCTTTCTTGTGCTTAGGACCCCAGACCTGGATGCTGTGCTCAGGTAATTCCATTGAACTAACCCGCACTTCTCAGGGAGTAAGATATGGCTTAACCTGATTAGGGATAGCAAAACATCTAGCTAGCTTCAGCAACATAGGAGAAAGAATATTTCTTGCAGCAAATATTTCTGTATCGTGAATGTACCATATGATGGAGTCTGAAGCACATTATTTATGCTCCAAGAAATTACTACATGACTGTCAATTGCTTTCAGTATGAAATTTCCTCCTAATTCCATTAGCTACACACTGCTGGGTCCAGCATAAGCTTCCGCAACGAAAACATACCTCTTATGCAATTCATCCAGCTCATTAAGTAGCTGCTGGTTTGCTGAAGTAGGACGTTGTTATCTCCCTCATATGTGCAGTTTGGATCATTGTCATTTCGGATTTCACCCAGACGATTCACTTAATAAGAACAAGTGTACAGTTTAATATATTGCAATGTATTAGTAGAAGCTGAGAGAGATTAAATAATTATTCTGTGACAAAATGCAAGAGAGCTGTCTATTCCTGTGTGTAAAACTATTGTTACAAACAGATGAGCTTGAATTCACTGATTACCTTGTGCAGTAAAGATTTTAGAAAAGTGTGGCATTTAACTTACATGAGGAATTTTCATCTATAAAGTCTGCACCTTTATTTTTGCAACTGAGACTGAATTACTTGTACAGTCTGCCCAAACACTGGTACAGATCCTGTATGGATTTAGGGGTGGTTTTTTTGTGACTTCAGGTATGAAATAAAATTTAAAAATATGGATATAAGGATAAAATACTTTCTAAACACATTGCTAAAATTCAGACATCGTCGCACAACAGCAGTCAAAGAACACATCAAAATAACCATTCTCTTTCTCATCAGTGCATGCAGTGGTCTGTAACTTACTGGCAAGGTAACCATGTCCTCCACAAGCTTCTCGACACTCCTGGGCTGCCTGCTGAGCAGTCCAAGACGCCAGCGGTTTGCTGGCAGCAGATAAAGCATGAATCTCACGTCCCAAATCAGCCTTTGTAAAAAACAGGTTACAAATGAGGAATAACTTTTACAGAAAGTAAGTTGGTGACCAGATAAAGCCACAGATACCTGTACTGCTTTATAATGAACAGTAACCGGTAATACAGGCATAAAACTTTCTGAGATCTATGTAAGTGCAAAGCATGTTCTTTGATACCACAGAAAACCCCTGCCACAACTGAGAAACCTTCAGCATCAACTTTCTTCTATGGAATAGCAATAATTTGTGTCAGGTAATGGGCACATGGGTGCATCTCAGCTCAGATGTACCAGCTGGCATAGCATTGAGTGAGTTAGTTCGCCACCTGCCAAGCTTTCCCTCCCAAAAATGGACAGGCAGGTGGTTGAGGGTGGCCTGTCCAGAAAAAGCTTCTATACCCTCTGTGACATAAGCAGCATCTGTCTCCCCAGCCAGCAATAGGATATTTATAATATTTACTGCCTTGACAAGTTTTCACTGATCTTTTAAGCATCAGTTTTGCAAAGAGCAGGAAAACTTATATGTACACCCTCAGAGATTCCAGAGAAACACAGTAGCCCGCATTTACACTAACTCTGTTGACCTCCCTTTGAAAATGTGTTTGGAATACTGGTTTGTGGAGAGAGGGGCTTGATACAATCAAAGCTTGTTTAAGAGCACCACCCTGGCTGGTGTTGTTTAAGATCTCCCGTAGAACAAAAGGAATCCATAAGGATTACATTCTTAGTTTTCAACAATGAGATTCTTTCCTATAGTGATTTTTTTTCCTGATAGCCACTGTTTTCCCTTAAATTAGTGACTGCACTGCAGACCTCCAGAGATGAAGTATCAGGTAAAAAAATCAAACAGATTCTTCTGTGGTTTGGGCAAAGAGGAGAAATTAAAATACCCTGCCATTAGTACAAAAGTATTTCATGAGCTTTACTTTAGTTGAAAAAAGCTTGAGGATTTAAGTAAGACCAGAGCAATACACAGCCAGTATGTAGGCCCTAAAATTTTTTATTGACAGAAAATTATAAAACTAAATAAAATTTATATGCTGTAAAAACACAATACTGCAGGTAATTTGATTAAGAATCAGTCTTTGCACAGAGACTGATAGGTTAAACTATTTCCTCTGTAAAGGGATGACTTCCAGTGGGCTGATTGTGGATGAAAAATTCCGCATTAAAACTCGAAAGTCAACTTTTCTCTAAAAATATTTATTTTAATGCATGAATTTGAATTGCAAACTCAAGACAGACTCACAGAGTCTGTGCAGGAATTAAGATTAGTATATTTTCAGAAAATCTTTGATACATGCTCCCTGAAGAATCATTTACAACAGTTATAAGCTGAATTTACACTATCATAATATATTTATGATAAAAAATTCTGCAAGAGAACATAACCTTCAATCCCACAGAAATAAATAAAACTTTAATCACTCCATCAAAACTAATTTGAATGCTTTTCTAAATGCAACTTTAATTAGTATTTTGTATGCCCCATATTTCTGAGACATTGCTCTATCATTCTTGATCGTAAGAGAGCCTAAGACTTCTAAACAGGTCATCCATTTAACAGTTTACAGTTTATTATAGTAAGAACTCAGTGAAGAAGAAATGTGTAAATATCTCACCTGTCTCTGACTCCTTTGCTTTGTCAATACACCTGCAAAAAACTCTATATAGTTCTCATACAGGGACTTTGAGACATAATCTAAGGCATATGCAGCAGCCAGATAAGGAAAAAGACGCCATTGCTGGAAAAAAAGAATTAAATTGATTTGATCACAAATTGATGTATAATAGTTATTAAATTAATAGTTATTATATTGAACCAACCCACTAATTTTTACTGTGTTCAAAATGGAAAACTGCTTAATGGAGAAGAGAACAATAACCACCTATAACATAATCTAATTACATTTAGTTATGTTATAGGTGGTTATTGTTCTCTTTATACAAGTTATGGTTATATTATTTTAGTTCTCACATTTCAGAAATTTGTGATAAGTATTCTGTTAAACCAGGGAAAAAGTTCACTGAATCTTTGGGGACCAAAGACATATTTTTGCCATGTGTTTATAAAATGTCTGGCATGCCAGGGTCAGTCATGATTCATATGTTTCTTCAGTATGAACATGACAGAGGTTGTAAGCATTTCATGGGGCTTATGAAGGAAAAGAAAAATTGCTTGAAAGTCTTTGTGGAAAGGAAGAAGGGAATGAGAGTTTCAGCAAGCAGAACCCCCAGAACAAGCCAAAACTGGGAAAAATCGAGAGACTCAAAGAATAGTGGAAAGCAGACCCTGGCTTATTCAGAAATGGTGGAAGGAAGGCACCTTTCACCAGTTTGCAGAAACCCATGAAATCTTCCAACATTGCAAGGTAAGTGTCAACCTGGAAAAAGGCACCCACACTGCAAGGACAAACTGGGCAGGTTTGTTTTCAGCACTTCTTATATATTAACCTTTGTCATTTAACAGATCTGAGTTTCTCCTTTTTCCCAGTTACTCTACATATACTTTTTCTATTTTTTCCAGAGCAAAAAGTGATTTTCATCTGCATAAACTGCAGGTAAACCTTGGTTATAATCCTCTTCAAATCAGTACTAGCTTGAGACTTCTCCACAGTGAATGTCATTGAGTTCTATACTTTTAAAGCATACAGGCTACAAATGAGAAAACTGGTGTAGCAGCAAAAGAAGCACCGATATTTCGACACAAATGCTAGTTTCTACATCCGCAGTACTTTCACATGTGCATGTAAGACAGTCTTTCTCTGAAAAGGTTACTATCTTAGAGTACAAATGTTTGTAGGTACTTCAGAGAAACATGAATTTTTTTTGGTTTTGCTATTCCAAGAACTTATGTTAAAAGCCTAGTCATGCCAGGAGAAGGTTTTGAGTTGGAATGAACCCCCACAGCTGAACTAGAACGATGCTTCAGGTGACACAGACAACCTTAATTTCACTAACTTCAGAGTCACTATTGTGATCTGCAGTAGCTCTGAATGTGAGTTTCATGATATAAAAGTCTGTAGGTTGAATTCCAAAATATTTACCTGTGTTTGGTATTCAAGGACAGGTATTTCTTCATCCTCAGTTGGTCCAAACTGACGGCGAGCTGCTGAGAAACGAATGGCTATTGCCAAGGCAAGCTTTAAATTGGTCATGGAAATTGCTGTGATCATAATTCTGCCAACAGACAAGGACCCCAGAGCTGCACTGAAACGCTCTTTAGCATCCTGAATGAATAGAAGGCACAGAATGAATGCTGAGGCTAACATTTCATTTTACCCCCACAAAGATGCAACTTCGTAGCATAATCAGAAGCAATTTTGCCAGTTTTGTTTCTTGACTCATTCAGATGAGGTATTCAGGCAAGACTCAGAATAGTCTTGCTTGAACATAGTCAAACTCTAAACTCTTTGGGATCAGTAGGGTTGTGCAAAGAGCACGAAGTTCAGTAAAGTCAGCAAGATGAGTTGAGACATCTCTGAAATGCAACTAAAAAACCAACATTGATACCTCATCTGAAATTGCCAACAGCCTTACGTAAGTTCAGGTGTCCAGTACTTCCCAACATAAGAGGCCCATTACTCTGTCTCTTAACCTACTTATAACCTTTGTATATTTAATGAAACAAGACCTTATTTCATACCTTGATTGAACTTGAGTACTTCCCCTCAGCTGTGACATCTCCAGCCATATTCAGTATGTTTTCTTTTGGTATCCTGACATTGTGGAACATGGCAAATCTGTTTAAACAAATACATAAACAGTATAAAATCTATGTCTACATAGTCAGAGGTGTTTATATTACAGAAGAAAGGTCACAAGAAAGATGGGATTGCAAAATTATCTCAGGCATGTCAGTGAACTGAAAACAGTGCCCTTCAAGCCAGGTAGGCAATTTCAGGGAAGTATGCCTGAGACAACAAAGACTTTCAGACTCAGAGCAGAACAATAAATTAAAGAAGGGAAATTACTTGTTATAATTCTTCTGATTTTTTGTTTTTTATTGTAAAAAGATGATGTTTACAAAACCAAGGAAACCACTTCATTGACTCTAGGTGACCATTTCAGCAGCTTTGTAAGGAAAGAAGTAAAAAAGATATTGAAGGATGAGCAATGTATTCTGGTTGAGGAAAGGGACAAGTAAAGTTACGTATTAGAGACCTTGTACACAGGCAGTTTGACAGGTACTTTCACTGACACCCCAGAAAGCAGAACTGAATTCTCAGTCTGCACGACTTAGGTTCCCTAGGTTGGTATCTCAGCTGTCAAAAAGCTTGGGAAGATGAACAACTTCCTTCTCCCACCTAGAATGTGACTGGGCCATTCTCAATCCAAATAATTCCCTGCCCCAATCAATTCTGCAGAACTATATTCTTTACTGAGGTGTTGTTTAGTCCAGTCTGGAGACTGTTTTGGAATAGAGACACTATTTATTTTCATGAGTCTAGAATATAGATCTGTGAGGATCACTCATTCTACTGCAGTACAAATAAGGACGTAGCTGAAATAGTGCCCTGAGAAGGAAGCGAAAGGAAAATTTTCCTTTGTTTAAACTTAGACTAGGAATTCTGTTCCCCGAAACGCGGCATCTTAAAAAAGGAAGAGCAGGATAACCCTTTCTAAATTGCAGCACCCTAGAAGCAATAAAGAGGGAAGTTCTTAAGATAGGGAGAATGTCTTGAGTATTCATATTCTTCAGCAAGAAAGTGATTGAACTGTTTCACGCAAATGGGCAACACAATTTGGCACAATAGCAGTGGTATCAGCCCCACTAACGAATATCTCACTACCTAATAGCACTTGAAAAGCTGTATTTGTAATCAAAGAAAATTCCTTTTTCTTGCCAATAAAGGCTGATCTATTTAATATGGCTCACGAGAGCCAGGTCTTTCACATTAATAAATTACATAAGGGCTGCATTGCTGCATGTGCTTTTAAATTATGAGTTGTTTCCAAGGCAACATATCTGAATACTGAATTTATTCAGCCTTAGAGATACACAGTATTTTCGGACTTCAACACAGAGAAAGGCATGCTATCCTAGCCAAGAACCGGCTGCCTCAACAATGCTAATAAATGCTTTGTTAAATGCCAGTTTCAGTGAGCCAACACTACTTTGTAATAGAAGCAAATTCAGAATTTCCAAAAATCTGATTTCCATCTATGTTAATATTTTTTTAATATCACTGAAAACAAAAAATATCATTCTAGAAAGATCTTTTGGCTAAATTCACGTTCTCTGCTCCTTATATCCCAAACAGAATCACAACTAAGTCTGTACAACAACCAATATTTTTAAGTAATAGCATGCACCTTAGAAAGAACTTGAGCTTTTTAATTATTATTACTCATTACTTTAATTACGGAAGAGTGTGTGTGCCAAGGCTTAGGCTTCTAGTTTAGCACTCGTTTTTCACAGTTGCTGTATATCCATAGAATTCCAAGAAGGTGCTTCCTCCTAGGACCTTACGATGCAAGCATAAGGCAGGAAGCTGCAAATATGTTCAAACAGTGAAGGAGACACTAATTGCTGAAGAACATTTTCCTGACAGGATGCCTGTCAGTCACAGCACACCAGCAGCTAATCACTAGCATTTTTTTACAAGCCATTAGAGCAAATGAGAATTTTAAGAAGGAATCAGAGTGATGAAAATAAGGCAGCTCCATGGATGTTTATAAGGATCCCTCCCAAGTACGAAGGGATGCATGGAAGAAAGCAATGAAATATTATTTTAAAAAGCTATTGAATGCGTGATAAAAACTGGAATTATAAACCAGACTAAAGGAAGAGCTGACCTAACAGAGAGATGATACAATCTTTGGGGCACAGATTAGGACGATATTTCAAAGGGCTCTAGTTCTTGGGCCTTCTCTCTGCAAATACATATCTGGAACATGCTTAGCCTCGTATGTGATGAATGCTAAGATTCATGGCAGCATTCATAGAGTCGTTAATGCTGGAAAACACCTCCAATATCAGAGTCCAACCATTATCCCAGCAGCACTGTGTTCACCACTAAACCATGTCTCCAGGTACGACATCCATACATCTTCCAAACACTTCCAGGGATGATGATTCCACCCTTTTTCCCAGGGCAGCCTGTCTCAATGTCTGAACACTATTTAATTGAAGAAATTTTTCCCAGTATCTAACCTCCCTTTGGTACAACTTGAGGACATTCCCTTTCGGTCTGTCATTTGTTACCTGGGAGATAATGACAATGGATAAAATGGCAAATTATCCTCTGTTATGTGTTGTGTTTTACACTGTAGTGATTAGTTCAATTCACTAAGCAAAGCTGTGCAGTTGTAGAATGTGTTTATATTGACCTGTGCTTGAGACTCAAGTGTTTATAAAAAGCAAATTCAAAGCTATTACTTTATAAATCTATATACCAATTACCTACTTTTAGGAATTCCAAGCCTACTCATAATGAATATGTGACAGACGTGTGCTGAACAAAACAGCTCCCAAAATGACCTAAACAGCTTTACCCACTTTCACTTGCTGTGATACAATCCCAAACAGTTAAATCTAAGGGAAGTCTTTTGTCAGAAAGAGTGAAAAACCTTCAAGAAAGTTTTATTATAATCTGACACAAATACAAGGAAGCTAATTCTACACCACATAAAAGATGACCTAGAACTATTACAATTAAAAACTACATGCACATCCTTCTTTAATAACTTCTTTCACAGCTAGTGAACCAGAATACTGAATTTCCTATCATTATATGATAGCCTATTTTCTTAAAATCAAAATGAATTCAAGTAATATGTTTTGAAAGTTTAGATTTTTTTCCCTTGATATTATCCATTACAGATACATTATATAAGATATGTGGATATGCATATCAGATGGAAAGACTTTAAGAAGCAAAGCAGAGCGGCAGAACTAGCAATTAAAAATTCAACAGAAAATTTCCATATGTAAAGAAATAAGATATTTTGCCTGTAAGCACCAGTGTTGAAAATAAAAGCAGAACCTCACAGGACTGGTGGGTTAAGTGACCTTGTGAGATTGCTGCAAACTGCTGTTATGCTCCTTCTCCAAGAACTTTGCTGTTGGGAATTGTTAGACATACTGGCCAACTGGAACTTGATATTGGAACATATTAAAAATAAATAATAAGATTTAATGAAGTCAACGATCATGTTTTTAATGGTTATTAGCCTAGAAAGCATAGACTTGGCCCACATCTGTCCACGCATTTAGGGGAAAAATCTCCTTAAAGAATTGAAGAAATATCTTACAATAATGGAACTGTATACACAGTCATGGGGATATCACGTACCAGCAAGTTTGGAAAATGGCTAAATTTCACACAGTGATGACAAGACCAGAGGTTTAAAAGCTGCCCTACTTAGGGCCTCTTCAGCACAGCAAATAGCGTGACTGAGATTAAGACCTCTCAGCAAGACAGACCAACAGCTGTCACTTTAAATAGATATCACAGGGCTCTACAGCAATGTGCAATTTTGCATCATGTAGACACATTTTTTACCATAGATAAAAAAAACTGTGTATCACACAGATTTCTACCAAGAGCAGCTGAGCAGAGTGAAGTGCCATTCCAATAGCAGCATTCTTGTTTGGGTTCTTTGGCCAGTAGTTTAGGGAACATTTCAAACTAAGTTAATCTCACTGACTTTAAATCATGCAATAGTAACTCATCTGGTGTGCAGTGATGCTGATAAAAGAGGAGCAGCTGGAAAAGCTATGAGCTCCTTTTGCTAGCACTAAAGTAATAAACTGTTACCTATAGTACAAATAGCTCAAACATGCTTTGGTGAACTTCAGACTCAATAAAATGCCTTTTCTGCCAGCTTTGGTTACTGATTACATTAGAGATGGTGCAATGACATCAGACAGACTTCCAGCCAGAAACGGAGAGCAGGTGAATAGTACTGGAAGGCTGTGAGTCAATTGATATCAGGGCTGTTCATGGGGTACAGAAACCTTGGGAAGAGTAACATTTCAGAGGTTTGATGAAAAACTTGCAGAAGGAAAGAAAATTGCCACATATTCTAGACTGAAGCTCACAGAAAGGTTAGAGCTGAAAAGAGTTACAGAGAAACTGGGGAAAACCACATGGCAGTGTTTTAGCTTTATTTTCTACAATCAAGGCTCTAATCTAAGAATGCAGCTCTGTACAATAATGCTCAATAGCAATGATAAAACAACATAGCAGTTTATAGGCCTCCTAATCCTAACCTAATGGACTTCACGGACACACAAAGACCCACTCACACTTAAGTTCTTATAGTCCAAGTGCCTGTGTTGCGAGGAGCTCTGAATGTGCAGACTCTTGCAGCTGTCAAGAGGTGACAGAACTCTACTAAGGAACAAAAATGTTTGGTTGAAGTTCACTGCAGATGAGAGGCTGTATTTCTGTGAGTCAAAAAACAAATGTGTGACCAGATTTAAATCTACCTTTCCCCATTTTCATCCACATCAAGTGCCTTTCAGTGTGAAGTAGCTATGGCTGTAGAGTTTCAAGGCACACGAACGTGACAAAAATGAGGACATAAGGCAGCACTCTGCAGCAATGTGACCACAGCCAAGTAACGTGCACAGCACTGTATGTACCCACATAGTGTCCAACCTTGACTGCAGAAACTACATGAGGAGGGCACAGCAGGGAAATGTCAGTGATTCCACTGCAAAAATCATAGCTTTAACTTAAACTGCAAACATGTGAGATGTGTTTGCAAAATACCTATTTTTAACTGCGGAAGTAGCGCTTTTCACAAGGACTAAAATATTGATGGTGTATTCAGATAATGTAAATACAGGCACAAGCATTTTTAATACTCATTTTTCTTCTACAGCCACTTCATTGCTGTCACGGTAGAGACAGACACACGACACACTTATTGTAATCTAAAGTGGTAAGAAGCAATAGTTTTTTATCATTCTCTGCTACTATTCCTATACCTCTTCACAATTACCATGGCTTGTTATGATTGGCTGCTTAGCAAACAATGACAAGGCTGTCTAAAAAACAATGACCATTCAAACAGCAATACAATTAGCTATACAAGCAATTAGTTACGTATTATGTGCAAGTTCCTTCTAGTACACTCGATTTTCCATAGCAAGAACATCTTCTTTCATTGATTATCTTCTTAGCTATCACTGTGGCTTTCATTGTGACTGCAAGTTCTCACGGGTAGATTTAGACTGTTTTTAAGTCAAACTCTGTGAAGCTTTCAGACCAGCTGTCAGCCACATCAAGTCCCATGACACATTGCTATTGCTATTGCAATTGTTTGTGACTTAGAGGCTGTAAGTCAATAAAAAATATTAAACAATCCCAAGCTGGTTTATTTAGGCAGGATCAATTTTTACACTCAATTTCTTACATCTCTGTTCTTTTTCCTGTACTGAAACAGCCACTCCTGAGGCGTTGCAGTGAACCAGACCTGACAAACTATCTGACTGAAGACAGCTAAAATTGGTGGGGGGTTTTTTTGATCACTTTTCAGGCAGTTCCAGTTCCCTAGCTGAGTCCCCTACACAGCTACATAAATGTTCCTCATAGCAGAAAGAAAAAGGCAGCGTGGGAGTAGAAGCAAATAACCAAAGAAGCTGATTATGGATATTATCTTCACTGAACTACTTTTTCGGACTGAAAGATGAAGCTCCAAAGACTATTTAGGCTTCAACCGTGTACTGTAGCTCCTATCTTCCTAGTGAAATAACTGCAGGAGTCGCAAAATCTAAATGTGAGTGAAGAGGATAAATAGTAGAAGACAAAAAGGACTACACTTTCATTTCTTCTGTCCTTAAACTAGCAGTAGCAGAATCATAGTGTATTATTGGCAGTGATACTGAAATAGTAACAAAGAAACAAATTATGAATTAACTGTTTAAAAGCAATTTGTAAAGGCTTGGAGGTCATGTGATGTATGCCATCTTTGCCAATATACAAAGAATTGTAGTGAGGGCTTCCTAAGCCTGCAATCTCTTTCCAGAAGGGATTCTTTTACACAATTTATTGCTTTTCTGTCCAATAAATCCCCTTTACTCATTTCTTTTTGGGCATTTTGTTTTGTTTTCAGTATCTAGAAAAGCGAATCTGGCCTCACTGATTGCTAGCAATCATGCTGAACGTCTTAGTGTGTTGTATGTGTGCAAAGATTGACCATATTTTAATTGTACATGAGAGGCTGTTAAACAGCTAATAAACCCCATCAGTTTTCCCAAGCCCACCATTATCATTAGATCCAGCTAATTCTTCCTCCAGAAAGACCCTTCACCCCCCTTAAAAGACTTAAAGACTTAAGGTAAAATGACAGCTTCATTTCTCTAGTTCTTCCCTTACCATAGATTTTATGTGCTCAACAAACTGTATACGTGTTATCAGTGGACACAGCTGAATGAGCTCAGAACGTGTTTTACAAAGACAGGCACGGTAAGCACCACTTCAGAAATACAATTAGAGCTGATTTTCACTCTTCCCCATGCAGATGCACTTGGGCATCATTTTCATCTCTGGAGCAGGGAAAGCAGGAATTTGCTGCTAGTTAAAACAGGACATGAAATTGGTTCCCCACCAATTCAGTGTCAATCATTTACTGATGTGCACTGAAGTAATGGGTAATTTTGGCAATGTTCCATTAGTCAAGGTACACCTTCCCCCAAAAAAAACCCAACCAAAAAACCCCCACACCAAAGGAAGGAAACAGAAATGCACATCAACACTTAGTCCTGCTCTTGCTTTATATGTCACCCCCCCACTCCTTATGCCTGCCATGCATTTTACTGAAAAGCCCCTGAAATCCCAAATACTCAGGGATTTTTTCAGTAGCTTTTTTCCCCCAGCTACTACCATTCCGGGTCCTCAGTGAACAGCATATTTCAAAGACTGCCAGAGCACTAGCAACAGGTGGACATTTCATTATTATAAAATAAAGACTGAAGCATTTGCATCCCCTGGTGGCAGTCTGATTTAATTTTGGCAACAAAACACAAAATCAGTCTAAACTCTCCATAAGAAAAAACAAGAGTTCTATTTTTACCCCTTTATGCATTGATTACACAAATTGTTGTAAATTTCCTAGGGAAAGAAAAATATTTTAAAATATTTTACAGTGGTTTTGTCCTGTTTTGTCAGGGCAGCTAAAGTTACAAAGATCTGAAAACACCACGTAATTTTTGGACATTCAAACTATGAAACTAGGAGAATTATTTGGAAAGATAATTTTAGAAATGGATTTACACTGCAAAAATTGCCACATTAGTTCTGCAATTCCTTCTCTTACTAAAAAGATTACACTCTGCATTAGCAGGAAACCAGCTTTCAGCCAAACAATCCAAGAGATTAATTGTTTTTCAAAGCCAGAATGGACAACTACAGTCAACTACTCTGTTTTCTTACATAGCATAAATCAACAGCATTTTCCAAGGAGGCTCTGGAATTTCTTCCCCATGACCTTCATTAGTGTTCAGGAACTTAACTCTCTGTATCCATATTGAAAATTATTAGCATAAATTTCTTGAAGCACAGGAACAAAATCAAACATCTCTGTCAGATGTCAGATTCTGATCCTCACTGTGGCCACATATCCTGAGTGTAACTACATGGAAATAGACCTGATTTACTAAGTGTTCATGGTAGTTGAACCAGACTGCACACACACATTCAAAAAAACCTGGCAAAGCATCTAGTGGAGACTAATACCTGCAGTCACAGCATAAGGGAAGGTTTTCTCCTCTCCACATACAAGTCCGTGCTTTCTCTGGGATAAACTAGGATGTAAGATTGCTAAACGGCCAAGGAGAACACCTTGACAAGGCACTATCTGGTGAAATATCTCCCTGTGGATCCTGGCTTTTTGCAAATCATGCAACCACGAGTCCATTTTCTAGGGTGGCATGGCTTGCTGTCTCTGCAAACATATGCAGAACTTCCTCTCCAGTCCCCATCCAGACCTTCATGTACCTCTGAGAGCCAGCATCTACAAGTCCTGACACTTCTGACACCTCAGTGTGAGCAGGAAGGTTGCAGAACAAAACTCGGTTCCGTAGTCCATGAGAACAATGTTGGCCTGCCTCTAACCTTAGACCTCTCCGAAAAAAATTAACTGAGGTAGTTCAGGAACACAGGCCCCTGGAGTTTTTAGCTAAATGAGGGGTATCTACTAGTAACCTTGGGCTCCCTCACCCTTCTGTCTTAAGTGCTGTCTTAAGGTTTCTAATGCACGGACTGTCTTAATGCATACTTAAGAGATCTAGATCCATGACTGGGGCTCTTTGGGCACTACTGTTTGAACATAACAATAATTTTTTTAAAACACCATATCCAAAATAAACAGGAATGCCCTATGACTGCTTTAAATGACACATGATGTCAACTAAGATAAGGGACTCCATCTGACATTAACACAGGAAGTCACTGGTATCTCATTTACACTGTATTTTATGGTTATAATTTCAAATTATTCAGTTGTTACCAACATTTTAAGAAATACTCTATTTTTTCCCAGTAGATAACGGAGAAATGGATTTAAAATTATGTACATTTTAAAGTCACATAACAAGTAGACTCTTCTTTCCCGTGTTGCACACAAAACTATGTTGCAATATTAAGAATGAACAGCAAAATTTGAACACTTCTACACAAATATGAAGTTCGGTAACATTTAGATTACTCAGGCCCATGCTGCTGTGCCATCTGGTGGCTACTGCTCTGTAACGCATAAGCAGGAAAAAATACCCACCAAACCTTAAACATCCCTCATTTCCAAGTCTTTCTCACAGTTTTCTGCTACAAATTAATTTTGCGTTGTTTCGTTTTTTTAAAATTTATTTCTTTGGTGTCTTCAGAAAACAGAGAATCAGTGATAATGAGCTACATAATCATAAAATTCCTACAACCTTCTGGAAAGACAATCAAAGCCATTATTTTTGAAACCAGGATACTTTAGGATGTCTATACTGTGTTTACTGCAATGGCATGTTTTGAAGGACAATACATACATCTGTAACAAACTGAATCAACAGAAAGAAGTAAATTTGAGGCATAAAGAAATGAAACCTTTGTTTACCATTTTAAGCTTCTGCCTTTATACAGAGCTACATAACTAATACAAGAGTTTAAATAATTTTTACATAATGAAGTTTTAATGCAGAAATCTACCTCTGTTTCCTCACTGTATCTCCTTCTCATTGGACACCTTTTGTTAGTAAAGTAGACACAGTAAGGCCATTGGAATCCATGACAAGAAATGGAGCCAGGTACTTTTTTATTTCAACTGCACACACATAATACAGAAAAAAATAACTAGCCTTCCCTTTCTTGTCTGTAGTCTAGAAATCCCATGGTTTAAACAAGATACCTCGTTTCTCTCTTGGGTCTCATTAATCTTACATCTTTACTGAAAACAAACCTTGTCTGTGGACCACCACTACCCTTCCTGTGGGCTAGAAATCAACAGAGAAAATAATTAAAGGCTTACACCCAGATAGGTGCAGAAAAAAATAATGTTCTTTACTCAGAACTTAATGGATTTTTTTTCCATTATTATTGTTGCAGAGTCTATAACTGCAAGACTGCCTGGGAATATTCACAGAATACCAGGAGCACTTCACATTTTAAAAAGTGAGAAAGGCTGAAAGACTGTTTATTCAGATAGAAAATACTGAAATTCAAGATCTTTCAGTCTTGGGTTTTTTTAGAAATATCAACAATTTAAAATCACTAGTGAACACTTTAGGAATAAAGACAGAACTGATACAGGGGGATCTTTGCACCATTACATTGTGATATAACCTAGAATGTTTTCTCTTTCAAATGTATTGACTTACCCATTATCCAACCCATTCTGCCCAATTTTCTTTCCTATGTCACCTACCATCACACCTGGCATTGGTAGGAGAGTTTTTGTATCTCGTATCTGTAGAGAAGTGAAACAAAACATTTCAGTAGCGGAACAATGAAAGTTATTAGCTAAATTTTTCAAAGGTTGAAAATATTCCCAACTTGTACCTTGTTATTAATGATATAGAGATGTCTCTGTTTCTTTCAAGCACATAATCCTGGATATAACTTGTACTTATGCATCCTCTCATTTAGGACATAGATACTTTAATGAAAATTACGTTGGAAGATGACACTAATCACATCAGTGTGTTAAATATCCCTTAACACTGATGACTGCTCTCATCAGATTAGCACTGAAATCTCCTTCGGGTGTACACAGACACAGCAAGAACCAATAGAATTTTTAGGTAAAAATCAGCTTTGAGATATTCCCTGATTCTGTAATAAACTCTGTTCAGTCTGCAACCAGTTCATTTTATGATGTACAAGTTTTTTATTGCACTGACATATTTTATGATGCCTTTAATCTTATGTTAAAAACAGGCTGCTGGAATTGGCTTTCGCACATGATAACTGATTAGTGAGGAGAGTTGTGATTAATGTATAATGCTAATAGTTGCTGTTTACTTGTTACAGGGTAATGAATTATAATGAATTTGTTCTAAGTAATTAGATTCTTTGAACAGTTAATGTTATGTCACGTTAATACCTTCGTTTTCCCTATAACTGAAGTTAGTAATAGTTATAGTTTATGTTAATAACGTATTCCAGTGACAAAGAAGCTTGGAACTTTCTAGTAGTGTCATGGCCCTCAAGGGTGTCTGGCCACAGGCTGAGCCACACCTAGCACTGCACTTCCCTTTGTGTAACAGCGGATAGCCACCCTAAGCCTCTTATCGTTGTGTTTTGTTATGTTAATAAGATAATAAATTCTTCACAATTCAAATAATGAGAGGTCCTTTCTCACATCTTATAAAATTACTTCTGTGGTAGAAGTTTGCAGATTTCATGCAGATCAGCCTGCCGCATTAACAGACATAAATCATCTTAAGTCCCACGCAAGACTTTCAGGACTTCATATAACACAGATGAGTTCTAACTATTTAAATACCATTATCGTCTGGAGACTCTTCAGCTCTTTTGTATTTTCAGAATTTTTTGCAGAAAACTGACAGTATAAAACTAGCTCTACAACCTTCACAAAATCAGTGAACATTTAAAAAAAAGTACACTGGTTACAACTGCAATAAACGGTGAAGGCATCTAATAAAGAATCTGCTGGTCAGGTATAAGTAACAGCATAACAAAGCCTTTAATTTAAAACCACTCCCCCCCAAAAGAAAAAAAAGGATTAGCAATATTTTCACCCTACCTGTACAATAAAGGAATGTAATCCTTGGCACTGTCCATCAGGAGTATAGAGCTGGGCATACAAAACTGCATGAGTGGCATGTTTCCCCATATTACCAACCCAGAACTTTGCAGCTTCAAAGTCAGGTGTATTGATGACAAACTCCTGTAGCCAGGAAAGAAAAACAAAACTATACACATAATAAAAATCAGGTCACAGCTATTTTTTTTTTATTACTCTGGTAATGTTTTGAAAACATTCATTAACTGCCAGGATTTTATTCTGTACTGCATTCCAACACCTGAGATCTATCTTATTGTGTTCAACTTTTGAGAGAACACATGAATTAAAGAAAAAAATTAGAGTTCAAAAAGCTCATTACCTCATTTACCATTGTAAAGCCTGAAACGCAGCTTTTTTAATTGCTCATTTAAGCAGTTAAAAAAAAAAAGTAAAGCAGATTAATGGACTGGGAAGCATTTTCTAGATCTTAGGTTAAACTGAGCTGTGAGTTCAAGTAAAGAACTGAGAAGGCTGTTTCAGCTGTGTGAGCTGAAGCCTAAGGCAGGGACCAACTCCTTCTTACACAGTTTTGTATGGAAAGGAAGCCTGGTTGACAGTGTGCTTCAAGGACTAACCTGAGTGCTAGGATCAAATGTGGCCGTAGTCCGTATGCCTTTGGTATTAGTTCCATGGCTGAGTTCAGTCAAAGCAAAACATCCAAAAATCTAAATAAGGATATACAGGGCACAGTTCAAGACTACTTTCTTACATTAATTAAAACTGCAAGACTTTCAAATGATTGCAAATTCAGCTATTGGAAAGTAAATTGGCAAAAAAACCCCGAAACAAAACAGAAAGTGATAAAGAGCAACAAAAGAAGCCCAAAGTTCAGTTTACGTGCACTCAGAATATTTATCTTGCAAAATCAAAGAATGTCTGGCCAGGCAGTGAATGCTGCCCACATGGCCTAGACTGGAGAAACTGTTTAGGATTGGCATCTTCTGTATCAGGCAGGCTGCACTTACTCTGCAGAGTACTTGGTCCTGAGTCTCCACTGAACTCCATGTGGTGTTTCTTTGGCATTAAGACATTATTATTATTTTCCATTTTATAGTATTAGAACGGAATTTTTATGGCAACACATCAAGGTTAAGAGTATCCTAGTAGGATACTCTTAAATTACTCTGGACAGAGCTTAAAGTGGTGTAGTGTCATCTATATTGCGTTTTGGGAAAAGTTCCTAAATTTTGTCTGCATGTTAACTTGGACAGTCTAAAACATGTCCAGGAAGTGGTTTATGAGCTAGCAGTGAGGACAGTCAGAGCTCAGTCCTTGAATCTGCTGCATGGTCTTTTCTTTTGCTATTTAGAAGTACCTAGGTATGTAAAGAGATCAGAAATAACAAAAAAGTGCAAATAGTGACAAAGTTCTGATAGTGTCCATTTCTCACAAATTATTAGAAAAAGTTACCTCCATGCTATAAATTTTTTCCAAAATGTCTGCAGACCTCTTAGAAGCACTTATAATTGGACCTGCAAATACCTGTAAAAACAGAATTATGAATGAAATCAGTGCCCTGTGATGAAAAGCACAAATTGCACATGATTTTCAACAGTGATGTCTGGTAAAGAGACCTGGGAAAGTGGGCTGCACAGTACACTATAATTAGACTACAGCTGGGGGAGGTAAGTCAGGATTTGATCTTGTCAAGGTCCCTTTACAGATGACTGAACTTGTCAGAGCTCTAACCTGCTCAAGACTTCATTGCAAATGCTTAAAAATACTTTCCACTTGTCCTTACTGTTCTGTCGAGCAAAGGAAAACTTAAAGACTATTTTAGTTCATTTTACTGCAGATGGATTGGGAACTGAAGGTAGCTGCTTGAGGATCAAACAAGAATGCTGATTTGAAGCTACCTTCAGTTTTCCTACATGGATATTCACACAACAAAACTCTAATTCCTAGATGCTCCCCAGCCATGTGAATAGTAATAATTAATTAATTCAACTGATATTACTTGACCAGCTACGTTGAGTATTCTTTGTGAGAGACCCATCTGGGAAGCAACTGATTAACAGAATTCAGCCACTGGTGTCAGTGAAAAATTTTACACTGGTTTCCATTCCTTCTGGATTCTGCCCTTAATTAAGACATTGGGGGCTTAAGCAGGTACATTTCTGATACCTGCAAATCTTTGGCAAGCACACAGCCAGCCACCAAGTTCTTTGGCTGCTACAGCCCTAGAGAGGAGGCAGAGGAATAGACAAAAGAAGGCATCAAAAATTTTTTTCTGTATCTCTGTCTGTACTGTTTCACCTTTACTTTCCAGGTAGGATTCCAGTGGAGACAGCGGTTTAACAACAAAGATTACCTACAGCTCTCTGATTCTTCTAAACAATAAAAGCTTAATTCCATTTTTGGAAAGAAAGGACGAGGATAAGATCTAGTTTTAATAAAATACGCATAAAGCAACAGAATTATGGTATTAGAAGTTACTTAAATTCAAACATATACCACTATAGCCCTTGAACTGTACTTACGAAACTATGTAAGGCAAACTGGGCAGATGGAGACCAATCGTACATTCCTAAACAGAGCACCATAATAAAAGTCCTTAAGGGATTCTCTATGATCTCTTGCTGAGTAAGAAATTCATACTCAAAGAGCCTTTTACAGCGCAGGAATGTCAGCTCCTGATATTTCTCACGGCACAAGTCTTCTCCAGGATGACGTGCAAAGAGAGGATCATTCTCCAGAGCAGAGAAGATTCTGTTCTTGGAGGGGAAAAAACTGACATGAGAATGTTAACCTAAAAGCATTAACAAAACCAGTTAACTTTCTTCTAGAGTAACACTGGGTCTCAAACTACAATCGTTTGCTGGAAGGCATAAACTTATAAAGCAAAAAATTTCAGAGAATTAGAAAATATAATTAAATGGTCTGTCATTATATATACAGCTCGTGCAGCTAAATTTTATGAAATCTCCTTCACCATGAAGTGATTCATTGATTCAGTCTGAATGTACAAGAACAGCATGGTAATACTTACTTGCTTTGTATAGCAGCTTCGTTATCTCAATATATGAAGCTGCAGGCAGAATCTAATAGGTAAAAGTCCCTCAGTCTGAGGATAAAGGTAAAACTCCAGGGGTTACGTTTAGTTAGAAATATGCCATGACAGTAAAGTCATTAAGCTACCACAACTACTCTGTTCCCAGATGAAAGTAAAAGAAGGCTCAATTTAATGGCACCATCATATGCAGACCTTCAATGTGGGGATGTGCACCTTTTAATTTGGATCCTTTTTGTATTAGATAATATATTACGGCATTTTTTTTTTATCTCAGAGCTGTGTCTTCAAGATATCCACATCTTGTCTTTCACATAAGAAGGAAGAAACCCAGACTTCCTGTGGTTTCCTTTGAAAGGCAGTCATTCCTTCTCTCTGTGTCAACAACACTACATGCTCACACAGCTTTGAAACTTCTTCAGATACAGAGCATTTGAGGCTTTTTCTGCACTCTAAAACACACCAGTCAGATGCAGAACCAGGCCTTTTTGATTTCTCTGATCTACCTGCCAGGATTTTTATAATTATGGTGAAGATTCAAGATTAGCTTAAATCCATGTAAATCTACATCACCTTCAGAGAGCTAGTTATTTCTCCTCCTACACCTCCAAGTTATGCATTTCCACACCATCTCTTGTGCTGCAGTTAATCTCTTTTCTTGGTAGGGTTAGCTTTCAGTGAGGTACACATGCTAATCTCCAATTGCAGTGCCACAGAAGCATTAACGCAAGCACAGAAGATTGTAGGAAGTTAGGTCAAAGTAAGACAGAAATACTGTTTGACAATGGCTTGAACTTAGCTCTACTTAGGTGCCTTGCAAAACCATGCAATGTATGATTTAATGTAAACAGTAAAGAAATATGGTGTTGCTGTCGAGACGGTCAGGACACACACAGACACACACCAACTGCTCCATGCAAATGAAGGTTTTTATTATAATTACGTAGCCCTTTTTATACTATTTTTTAGCATTTGCGTTACGTGTTCATTGGCTGTTAGCTAACTACCATACAAGTTTATCGGTTGTCTATAACCAGCAGATATTTTTGTTAGCCAGTTCTACTCCCTTCTGCAGGTATCCACACTCCTTCTATTGTTTACACTTCTTGCTTCTGTTGATGTTACAACTCCCAAGGGTACAAACCGAGTTCTCACGGGTTCACAGTGATTGTGCCCAAGTTGAGCTCTGTGAGACTTTCAGAACAACTGTCAGTTCCCACTATATGGTAGAATATAGCTCTTTCTCAGTTTGAAATGAACACTCAGGTTCTGAAATGTAGCACCTGCTGGTCTCCCCTGTACTGATGCTCAGTAATTAAATGAGTCTTATGAGACAGCAGAGTAGATTGCTTAAAAGTTCAGCTCTGTTCTGAAAACTAGCTGTGCAAATCAAATTTCTTCATGCTCCATATTTACGGAGTATTATTAACTATGCTCCCTTTAAAAAAAACATACTTACTTCTACTGATATCTCCACAATTAAAACATGCTACAATTCTTGCAAAGTTTACCTTCAGCTGGATAATATCTTCACCATCTATGAACACTGCCATCTCCTTCCAGTTGAAGGAAGCTTTCTTACGATATGTGGAAAGCGGGCCTTTAGGGAAATCTGGTAGCAAACCATCCCATAAATTTTGGTTGCCAGTCATTTCTTTCTGATTCAGTGTGGATGCCACTGTTAGCTAAACTGAAGCAAACAAAAAAAGATAAAACACAAACTGAAGCACCACAGATGTCTGTTTTTTAATAATAAAAAGAAATTAAAAGAGTTGTTAATTAAATCCACGGATTTGTTCAAACGTATGAGTACAGCAGTGCAGAGCCAACTAAAAGCTTGCCCTTCCCTTTTTCTAATTCAACTGGTTGGATACAAATTAAGAAAAAATGTGTTTGAGCCAATGTAAATGAATTACACGGTCTTTGTTATTAAAATATGAAGTAAATATGAAACAGGGACACCAATGGTTATCACCATATCCTGTAACAAGAAAGTGGGTGATAAAAGACCCAGGCAAGAAAATACCATGTCTTAAACAACAAATGGAGTAAGATCCTACCAAGTCTGCTGGCAACTTGTGTGCATCTATGGGTCAGGCAAGAGCACTACAAAACTGCACAGACACTGCAGGATTTCCCAGTCAGTAGGTACAACTGCACTGGTTCAGGAGAGAAGGAGAATCTTGCTTTTCATTAGAACCTGGCCCAAAGAAGTAGAGGCTGATCCTCTGCTGCTTCCAGAAGCCGGTGTTGGAGGGCCCTCTGCTGCTCACGGCACACCCGGCAGACGGCAGAGATCTCTGCTATGCTTGGAAGGTGCAAAAACCATCGGGCAGGGCAGTAGAAGCTGGCCACGATTTAACGGGACTGGTTGAAAGAAGCAACTCAAAGGTATAGGTAGGACATCCTGGCCCAGGGCTGGCCAAGGGCTCAGTATGGACTTTGAACATAATGAAGTACAGAAACTACTACTTCGGCAGTCTGCTTTTACTACCCTTTTTTTTCCTCATCAACTTGATATAGCTCCTTGATGACTCTCTTTTCTTTCAACCTTATCCTTTGATGGAGGTCATCCTCTAGATCTGAGCTGTACAAACATAGTAAAAGAGAACAGAAGGATAGTATTTCTGCATGGGACTTCCAAATCAGTTCTAGGAAGATGCAGCTCCAGTACTGAGCAACAAGTTTGGAGAGAGAGAAAAAAAGAAAGACATTGAGAAAGCGTTTCAACCTCCAGCCAAATAAACAGATACTACACTTCTAACTGGAAAATAGGTAAATCAGGTAGCAGCTGGAGGCTTTTTACTCGTAAAAGAGAAAAAAATTACATTGTAAAATTGCATCTAACTCGATTCACCTTGCAAATCAGTAATATTACCCAAATGAGAAAACCTAAGAGTTCATAAAAAAAAAGTTCTGTACTTAAAATATATTAAAACATTGCATGAAGTCAGAGAATTTCTAATATAATTTGGCTCCAAGTCAACAGTTTCAAAACTAATAAAGAAATCAAAACAGCTGATAACAATAGGAAAGTAACAACGGGCTGCCCTAAAGAATTCAGTGTTAATTTCAGTTTTGCTCTGGAATTTTGAAATGCGTGCAAAGGTGGCAGTAAAAACCACGTTATTTTCAATTTGTGAAGAACTGCTGTAGTTTCACTGCGAATTGTTGAGTTGAAAACCTTTTTCCGTGGAAAGTGCTCCCGCTAGTAATTCAAATTCACACCTGGACACCAAAAACGAGTCACAAATCACGAGGGCAAACGTCAGTTTCCAGGGTACTATGGTCAATTATCTTGAGTAACAATGACATAGCTCAGACACTTGGTAGCCGTCAAAAATAATGATACCGTACTCTCATTCTGCGAAATGACATAACCAGTGCTTTGTTTTATTTTATTTTCCAGTGGCTCTGCATTTCCGAGCAATCTGCTGCTGGCACTCGCCCAGAGCAGGACAACCCCAGGCAGGGTGAAGGCAGAGCACGAACCGCCTCTGCAGGAGCCCCGTGAGGATTCCTCGCACGACCGCTGTTCGAGCGGCCCGAATTCACGGCGGGGCCTCGCTTCTGCTCAGACAGGGCAAAAACAGACTACATAATATACTGTTATTTGCTTTAAAAAGTGTACCGAGACGTCTCCCTGATGGGCCGGGCTGACTTTCCGGTGTCAGTCAGCCGTCCCGGTCTGGAGTTTGCTCTCAGGAGGCGTTTTCACGCTACTGTTCCGCACCCGCTATCACAGCGGCACAGACCTTCCCCAAACAGAGCTGCACATGCGGTGACAACCCTCCAGCCGCACGCCCTGCTGGGAGCTCACGGCTCCCCGTGTTTTCAGCCGCAGGACGGCACCGCAGCGGTCTCTTGCGGCACTTGGAGCCTCAGAGCCGCAGGCCGGGGCGAGGGGACCCAGTACGTACCTGCGGCCGCCGCCGTCTCCGCCTCGGCAACTGACGGGAGCAGCCTGCGACGCGCTCCGCCTCCTGGCGCGGCGCGGCGGCAGCGGGCGGTGGATGGGGCTGGTGGGGACGGCTGCCGTGCGGGACCCCGGCGGCGCCGCGCTGCCCCGCGGCTTCTGGGCGGCCGTGCGCGTGTGGCTGGAGAAGCCGCAGGTGGCCAACAGGCGGC